>JAYESA010000002.1:40264043-40269043 GCA_036927795.1 Iris macrosiphon
GAAAGAACCATACCTCAGGGCTCGAAAAGATAGGGGTATTGCTCGCGCATTTCATCCTCCCTCTCCCAGGTTGACTCACCTGGAGAGTGATGCCTCCACGCGACGCGAACCAAGGGAATAGTCTGGTTCCTCAACACCTTCTCCCGCCGATCCAGAATCTCCACCGGCTGCTCTGGATAGCGAAGAGTAGGGCCTACCACGATCTCTGAGTGATCCAATACGTGATTGGGATCCACCACGTACCGTCTCAACTATGACACGTGGAACACATCATGAACTCCCTCTAGCGTAGGTGGCAACTCAAGCCTATACGCCACGGCGCCGACCCTCTCAAGGATACGGAAGGGTCCGACGAAACATGGGCTAAGCTTCCCGCCTCCACCGAAGCGAATGGTGCCCCGCGTCGGAGAGATCCTCAGGAACACCAGATCTCTAACCTAGCACAAACAAGATCTCTGCACTTAGTCTAAAACAAGCAATCACAAGCAAACACAAGAACAAAATCTAGATTCTAAGCTATACCTCGAACTTCAAAGATCTCCGGTGGCTATCGGCCCAATGCCGCTGCCTGTCCTGCGCCACCCGAAGTCTATCTCTAATGAGCTTGACCTTCTCCGCTGCATCAACCACCATCTTTGGGACAAGCAAAGCTCTCTCTCCTACATCATCCCATGATAACGGAGTACGATACCTCCGTCCATACAACGCCTCGAATGGTGACATCTCGATACTGGCTTGGTAGCTGTTGTTGTAAGCAAACTCTACCAAGTGCAAGTGATCCTCCCAAGAGCCTCTGAAATCCAGAACACAAGTGCGAAGTATGTCCTCAAGTGTCTGAATGGTCCTCTCTGACTGACCATCTGTCTGTGGGTGATATGCACTACTAAACTTGAGCTGGGTGCCCAAGCTAGCCTACAGACTCCTCCAGAAATGCGAAGTAAAATAACTGTCCCGATCTGATACTATGCTCACAGAAACTCCATGCAGTCTGACTATCTGGCGCACATACATCTCTGCTAGTCTCTCTGTAGACGTACCCACTTTGAATGGTAGAAAGTGGGCCAATTTGGTCAACATGTCCACGATGACCCAAATCGTATCCTTTCCGCCTAGAGAATGGGGAAGTCCAGAAACAAAATCCATGGTCACATGCTTCCATTTTCACTCTGGAATGGATAACGACTGGAGCAAACCTCCTGGCCTCTGCCTCTCCCTCTCCGCCTTCACCTGCTGGCACACTAAGCATCGGGATACGAAGAATGCTACCTCCTGCTTCATCCTGTACCACCATACATGATCTTTCATATCTCTATACATCTTGTTGGCACCTGGATGCATAGAGTACTGGGATCGATGCACCTCCTGAAGAACCTCCTCGTGCAACGACCCACTCGGCACACACAACCAAGTACCGTGCCGCAATGAACCATCATCAGCAATGGTGAAGTCATCTGATAATCTATTCTGAACCTGCGCCCTGATGCTCCTCAGGGACTCATCCTCAAACTGTGTAGCCCTGATCCAGTCTACCAACTCTGACTGAATCTACAGTCCCCACATCTGTATCTCAACTCTAGGCACTATCACCTTAATGCCCAAGCTCTCTAGATCTGCCAGAAGATAACGATCTGTAGTCAGGCACATAGCTACCGGATACCTGCTCAACGCATCTGCAACTACGTTCGCCTTCCCTGGATGGTACTACAATAATATGTCGAAGTCTTTTATCAACTCCAACCATCTCCTCTGCCTCATGTTCAGCTCTTTTTGGGTAAACACATACTTCAAGCTCTTGTGGTCTGTGAAGATCTCCACACGCTCTCCGTATAAATAGTATTTCCATAACTTTAGAGCAAAGATGACCGCTGCCAACTCCAAATTCTGGGTAGGGTAGTTCTTCGCATGAGCACGTAATTGCCTAGAAGCATAGGCAATCACCCTCTTATTCTGCTGTAACACACAACCCAGTCCATTCCCCGATGCATCACTATAGATAGTGAATCATCCAGAACCTGATGGCAAAGTCAACACTGGAGTTGTCGTCAACCTCCTCTTCAGCTCATCAAAGGCGATCTGACACTCCTCTGACCAAACAAACTCCACGTCCTTCTGGGTCAGCCTGGACAACGGCTCTGCAATCCAGGAAAAATCCTGAATAAATCTTCTGTAGTAACCTGGCAGTCCCAGGAAACTCCTAACCTCGGCTACTGAACTCGGAGCACCCCATGCCTCAACTGCCATGATCTTTCTCGGATCCACCGAGATCCCCTCTCCAGTCACCACATGACCAAGGAATTCAACCTTGTCAAGAAAGAACTCACACTTCGAAAGCTTTCCATACAGCTTCTCCTTTCTGAGAGTCTCCAGCACTATCCTCAGGTGCTCCTCGTGCTCCTCTGGGGTCTTCGAATACACCAAGATATCGTCTATAAACACCACCACAAACCTGTCCAGATACTGATGGAATACCTTGTTCATCAGATTTATGAATACTGCCGGGGCATTAGTCAACCCAAACGGCATCACCATGAACTCATACTGTCCATATATGGTCCGAAAAGCTGTCTTCGGAATATCCTCCTTTTTGACCTTCACCTGGTGGTAGCCTGTCCTTAGGTCAATCCTGGAAAACACCCTCGCTCCGCTCAACTGGTCAAAAAGATCATCAATATGCGACAGCGGATACTTGTTCTTGATTGTGAGGTTGTTCAGAGCCCTGTAGTCGATACACATCCGTATCGACCCATCCTTCTTCGGCACAAAAAGTACCGGAGCACCCTACGGGGAAGAACTAGATCTGATAAATTCCTTATCCTGAAGCTCATCCACCTGCTTCTTCAACTCTATCAGCTCACTGTTGCTGACTCTATAGACGTGCTGGGATATCGGCTCTGTGCCTGGCACCAAGTCTATAGAGAACTCCACATCTCTGTCCGGAGGCAACCCTGGCAACTCCTCCGAAAAGACATCCATGTATTCCTCTATCAGTGGATGTAGCAACCTCGTCTCTACCACCAGGGCTCCGCAGAATACTCCCTCGTTCTGCTCTGCTGCTCCTCTGGCAAACTGAAACTCTGGCTCACCCGGCGGACTAAACAACACTCTGCCTCCACGATAATCTATACTAGCACAATGCATACTCAACCAATCCATCAAGAGTACAATATCGTAGCTCGAAAGTGGCATTACGAGTAGACACACACTCAACTCCCGGCCTCCCAAGGTAACTCTTCGGTCTCTGCAAACATCACTGACTAGGATGATACCACCCCCGGTCGTGATCTTGTAGAGTCTAGCTAAAGGTTCAGCAATAAGATGGTGTCTAATAGCAAAAGATACAGACACAAAACTATAGGAATCCCCGAAATCAAATAAAACAAGTGCTGGAATAGAATCAAGAAGAACAGAATCTGAGATCACATCACCAACGGGCTCGGCCTCGTCTACAGTCTGGGCAAAAGCTCGCCCCTGCTGTCCTCCTCGGTGCTGTTGCTGGTGCTGAGCAAACCTCTGCTGCTGAGTCTGCAAAGGTTGTCCTCTCTACTGTGTTGCAGGTGCTCTGGCTGGTCCCCTCTGAGCGGCTCCTCTGTCCTGAGCTGTACGAGCAAGTGCTGAAGGGCAATCCTTCAGCTGGTGATCTGCTGTGCCACATAACAAACATCTGCCCAGCCTCTTTCTATAAATGTCCCATTCGTGCCCTGGCTTCCTAACAGAAATGACAAATGATGGGCTGCCTCTGGCCCTGCTACTGTCCCTGCCTCTGCTGCTGGGGCGCCTGCCGAAAGGGTGCACGACCCTGACCCTGGTGCTGCTAGGTCTGCTGGAATGGCCTCTTGGCTGGGCCTGCACAGCTGCCTGCTCCGGAAGCATCTCTGCTCCTCTTGGTCTTCAACTCCAGGTTGTCCTCAGCCCTCTGAGCGTCGCTCACAATCTGCTCGAAGGTCGCCTCGCGGTCACTCCTAGTCAAGGACTTGATCGCCATGACCAAACCCTTACGGAACTTCTACGCCTTCGCTACCTCAGACAAACCCTCAACAAATCTGCCAAGACGGCAGAACTCTGCTGCATACTCGTCCACTAGCATACTCTCCTGGACGAGCACCTCAAACTGGCTCTCTATAGCTCTGAGAGCCACATTTGGGAAGAACTTCTCCTTGAAAAGCTTCTTAAAAGTCTCCCAAGTCAGTCCCGGTACTGCTATCCGCGTATCCGTGCGGTACCACGTAAGGGCAAGATCAAACATCTGGCTGTCCGCTGTCTCGATCTGCATGCTGGCTGGGATCAGTGTCAGTCTAAAGATACCCTCTATGTGCTCGATCCAGTCGTCCGCGTACAGGATCCCCTCTGTACCCCGAAACTCCTTGGGTCGCATCCTCTGAAAGTCGATAATAGTGCCCGGCCTAGGATGCTGAGCCTGCTCTGCATGTGGCTGGATCTGAGCCACTCTGTCCACCTCTGTCATAGCCACCTGATGAGCATTCTCAATGTCCATCCTCATAACATCCACCTGGCGGTGCTGCACGTCCATCATCTCTCTGAAGAACGCGAACAACTGTGTGGCATTAACTGGTGCAGGCGGTGGTGGAGGAGGTACCACCGAACAACTGGGGTGACTCTCGGATCGATGGGAGTGAGAGGATCTCCGAGAGAAACAGACGCTCCCTCAACCGCAGGAGTGGCGAGTGGAGCGGTAGCGGCTGCCGGAAGTCGAGCAGGACGAGAGGTGGCAGACCTCTCGGTGGCAGCTGCTGGAACGGTGCGCTGAGATCGTGTCTTCGGAGGCATCCTGAACACAGATCAAAAAAAGTCAATATAGTGCAAGAAACGATATCATCAAAGAATGACAGTAATATTACAAAAGAAAACAATTTTAGGAAAATTAAAGATAGCAAAAGAAATCATGAAGGGTCCTAGTTGTGATTGAGCACACTCTCTCTCAGCCTATATCATATATCCTATTGCAGGTAAACCTAAAAACTAGACCTGCATGGACCACCATC
>JAYESA010000002.1:40274043-40579778 GCA_036927795.1 Iris macrosiphon
GATCACTTGAACCCGTGGTCTGATGCAGAGCATGATCTACTTAATTGGTATGACTGTGCGAGCAGGCCGTGCTCTCCAAATGATCCGACCGATCGGACTGAGGAAGACGACATTATCGCCCAATCTTGCTATCCCAATACTGCTCTGAACGAACATCTGTTTCATCGAACTCCGTTAGCGATCTGCACATGAAACCAACTCAAATCAATACTCGTTCCTAAATCCAACAAATTGAAATATAACCAGCTATTGTCTCATTCAATCCCACTCAGCGTAACGTACCGTGCGGTTACGGGGCGTTACATATGATTGGCTATGCACAAGTACAGGTAAGGGGATCAAGTTAATCAAGTATGATTAACTATGCACAAGTAGAGGTAAAGGGATCAGATCAATCAAGTATGATTGACTATTCACAAGTACAGGTAAGAGGATCTGGCCAATCATATATGGAAAGCTATGAATAATTAATAAGATCAGGCTACACCCTCGTGTTGTAAGGGTGAGCTATACACAAGTAAGTAGGGGTATGATCACATAATTGACTAATACTTCTCCGTCCTCAGCTAATATGATGGATCCAATCACGACTCCTCATGACAGGTATCTATGATACTAGTCCATGAATTCACTGTGTCAGAAATCAAGTAGAACACTACAGAACTAGAATCATAGTAATCATCAAAATAACAAAAAATATCAGAGAATATACTTGCATGTGGTCCTGAGCAATGTGTGAGGATCGATGTCCAAAATAGAGTCACAAAGACCTAAATATGAAATATGAGTGTCAATGACTGTTATGAGATGATATACATGATTAACTAGCTTGTTGTGAAGTTTCTAGGCCACTTCTAAGTCTTTACTAGGGTATACAAGTCAATACTAGGCTATAACTAGGTTAATACATTTTTATACTAGGTTTTAATAGCCTATATTAGTTAACACTAGAGTATTCTAGGTCATACCATGGTTATCTAAGGTAATTATCTTATACCAGTTGATACTAATTAATATTTATATACTAGAGGCTATAGTATATAATAACTCATATATATATTTCTAGTTATTACCTTAATTATAAGCTACCTTAACTAGATACTTATAGCATATACTCATTACCTAGGCTCAATATTAGATATCTACTTATCAATACTAATGCCTACTTCTATTTTTATTACTTGATACCTCAAGTACTTATTGAATACTTGGTGTTACTGATACTCTTAGTTGTATCAGTTACATTGATACTCTGGGATATAACCCAACTCGAGGGCTCTCTCAGACCCACATTGGCATTAACTGCTACCAGGTACCCCTCTTTCCCGTACTAAAATACCTATAATTCTTCCTAACTACTGATACCCCACTAATTGGGTGTGACTTAATACTCAATGTCAGTGGACACCAAGTCCACATTAGACTTTCAGATCTCAAATCGATTTCCCTTTATAAAGGTTCACCTGAACATCCAAGTTCCTACTCACTCAACTGAAATCAAAATTGCTACTAACTCACTTGCTCGAGCACTCAACTAGAACCTTAAGTCCTACATGTTAATGATACTAACCTCCCATAAGCCTTGACTTCCTACTACTGTTGCTACCCGTTTGAATATCAGTGTACATCAGTGCTCTGAGGGCACTGCTCAGACCAATCAACTTTCCAATACACCATCACCTTAGCAATTAACCCTTACCTATACAACCCCACAATTGCTACTCAAAAGTCCAAAATTGAAATAAACTTCACCAGCGCTAGGTGCTATGTCGAGCACTGCACTCAAGTGAATCTGGTCAAGTAGCCACAGTTGTTGCTGTTGCTAAATATGCTGCCAAGGTATCTGTTTTGGCCTGAATAGAGCATGTAAATTTCCAATCCAATCCACCTGAATGAACTCCAAAATTGTTGCTACTATACCTTAACCCAATCACAAACAATCTGCTATCAGTATACTGGAATCAACACTCGAGCATTCCCCAACTCCTATTACAACTATTATAGCAGTAGTTACTACTACTACTACCAATTATCCCCCTTCCAATATCACACTCAATATCAGAACACCACTGATACTAACTAGTCACCTCAGTATCAGACCTCCACATGTTGCCAATGTGAACCCAACAAACACTTGAATATACCAAACACACACACACACACACACATGCACATTATCAACACTGCCATATGTGCATATTCCCAACACACACTCGTGTATGCACCAACACACACACACTAGATAATATATATATACACTAATATATATATATATATATATATATATATATATATATATATAACACCAATAGTGTTGAGTGTACACAATACACTCACTAAAATTATTTTCTCAAACACTTTGAGTGCACAATTATGATACTCATGATACACAACCAACCTTCATGCCAAATCTCCAAATATACCACCAATGACAAAGATACACATAAAATATAACTATATATTACTAATATATTTAGTTATAATAAAAATTAAGGAGTAGTTACACTAATCATGCACAAAACCCCAAATTAGACTCTTGTATCATGACGTATCACCACGTATCATGATACATCATACTCGTATCCAATTGTGGATACGTAGCTACCCCTACTATATCAAATTAGGTCTAATTAAACATATTTAACCCAATGGCATACACTTGGTGCACCAATCTCAGATTATCCTTAATTAGGACATAAAACTCAATGTAGAAGTCACAATACGGGCCATATCAACCTAGTTCTTCTTCTTATGGGTAGCCTAAATGCATGGGTTGGTTCCTAATGGTCAAATACAACAAATAGAACCTAATTAGAGAAGATATTTCAGAATTTACCTATTGGAAGATGGATTTCCAATACAAAATCAAGTGGACACGATTTGGACACGCTCATAGCGAAACTCCTTCTTCTCTAATGCTCCTTAAAATCCAAGCTCCTAGTACTCCTTTGATGATGAATATAGAAGGAATTTAGTATGGTTTGGTAGAATTTGGTAGAGGGATGAAGCTATTTGGGAAAGAACACTAATTAAAAAATAATTTGGATGAATAAATGAGAGGAGCGAGAATCTCCTTCCCTAGAATTAGGGCCGCCCCCCTTCCTCCTTGCCCAAGCAATGTGAAAATTCTAGGGTACCCCTAGTGGGTTGTCATAAAAAAATTAATTAGTGGGAAAGCTTCTCTTCCTAATGAAGTTTCAACCTTATCTTTAATTAGTGAGAATGGTTAGCTAATTTAGGTCCAATGTGACTAGTCTAATCAGTTGGTCCAAGTTGTCATGTCAGGTTTAGTTAGGTTTATTAGTGGCATGTCTATTAGGCAGTCTAGTCCACTAACCAAATAAATAATAATTACTATATATAAATAAATAATATGCACAATATATGAACAATGTAAAATGACAAAAATATTTCTATTCTAGAAATATGATAGTGACACCCTAAGCCATGGAAGGGTTCATAATGCTCAAATACAATAATTGTAATAGAATTGAAGAAAAAAATCAGAATTATAACTATTGGGAGATGGATTCCCAATAAATTTCTCAATGGACTCAATTAGGACACAATCTCCTAGCCAAATCTTTCTTCTACAAGTGCTCATTGCAATCCAAGCTTCAATGCTCCTTAGATGATGAAAATTAAAGTGACTGATGGTGATTTAAGGGAAATTTGGTGGAGGGATGAGTCAATTTGGGAAAGAACACAATTGGCGATCTATTTAGAATGAGGAATGAAGGGGAGAGAGAAATAATTATCCCTCTATAGTGGCCGGCCATAACCCCCTCTCCCAAGCAATATGAATTGTCCTATTAGCCCCCACCAATTATTCATGAAGGGTATTTAATTAGGAGGGTTAATAATGAAAGCTTATAATCCTAATGAAAGCTTAATTTAATCTTCTAATTAAAGAAGAGGGATGAGTCTAATGGGCCTAGCCCAATTGTTGGGTTTAATGAGTCATGTCAAGTCTAATTGGGTCTACTAGTGTCAAGTCCAATAATTAATTGAATCTACTAATCAATAAATATTAAACCCGTTATATAAAATATAACACTATATACAAATAATGTAAAATGACAAAAATACACTCTCCCGAAAAGTGGTAGTTACAAAATACCTGGCTCCGATACTACTTGTTGGACGCGTAGAAGCGTTTGCCAACCCACTTGAGATAACCAACCCCGTCTAACGAACACCAAGCACAGATAAAGACAAGTATATGGCACTGACTACATCACTTTGACAAATCCTAATCTATGTAAGTAAGATGAAATTACAAGATTGACAAAAGAATAATATTGAACCTTTTGCCCTAATAGGTTCAACCCCCTCACCACACTAAAAAAATGACAAAGATTATAATGAAATCACTCACCAACCCTTAGCAATTTTCCTAACCGAAGTTGATTACTTCTCGATTTGATTTCTTCTTCTTTCTGTCTTGGATGTCGATGAATCCTAAGAGTAAAGTACGAACTTTCTCTTAGATTTCTTATAGACGAGCAACCCGAATCTCAACTTTGTTCTATTTCTTTATGCCTCCACCCTCAGTCATATAAATATGATGATAAATCATATTTTAGGTCATAATAGAATTTCCTAAATAGGAAACCCTAAAATAAGAATCCTATTACACATAAAATAGTCCAACACCAATTATGAACGTCCAAATATGGTCAAATTAAATATTTGATATAAATTTAAAATCTAATCAAATTAATGTAGATTTTTAAAGTATATCAAATCAAATCTTTTACCACGCATATTTGGGCTCCAAAATTTGCTTTACCAAATTCAAACTGGACTCCAACAGACACTTCAAGCCTAGTGAAGCTTATCGTCTCCAAGACCATTGTTGATCTAAAATTTGAAGTCTGGTCCTTAAGAAATCAGCGATGTCAAATTAAAACAATTTGTGTTAGAGCACATTATAGGACACTAGTAAATTCATGTGTGTTGTGTGTAAGATACATTTTTCTTGATATTATTTAAAAATAATTTAAATTTCTGAATTAAATTTGTTATATATAATAGTAAATATACGTGTGTTGCACATAAAATAAAATTTTCTAATATTATTATAAAATAGTTTAAATAGTTTAAATATATTTTATTATAGATATATTTATACTCTTTATAAAATGTCTTGAAAACGCTAGCCATCTAAGTTGTACGTATATCCTCACGTAATTAAAAATTAAAAATTAAATAAATATAAACTAATTATTTAACTATATAATATTATATAACTATAATAAAATACCTATTATAGCTCATGTAGTTAAGGTGGCAAGCATTCTTCTTGGTTGGTCAAGTTCGATTTTCTATGACGTTATTTATAACAAATTAATTTTTTCACCAATTTTTTTTATGTAATATTTTTTTTAAATAAATGGTTGAGTATTTACAAACGGCTTAGACGGCTCACTTTTGAGCCGGTTTGAAGACTCATTATAAGAGAAATAGTAAATGCATGTGTATTACATGTAAAATAAATTTTTTATATTATTATAAATTAGTTTTTATTTAAATATATTTTAATTATAATTTACTATGGATATATTTTTACTCATTATAAAAATTCTTGAAATGGCTAGCCGTCTAAGCTTTACGTATATCCTCACATAGTTAAAAATTAAAAATTAAATAAATTTTAACTAATTGTTTAACTATATAATATTATATAATTATAATCAAACAGCTCTTCTAGCTCATGGTTGGTCAAGTTCAATTTTCCATGACGTTATTTATAACAAATTAATTTTTTTACGTAATATTAATTTTTTAAATAAATGGTTGAGTATTTACAAACGGCTTAGAAGTTCACTTTTGAACCATTTTGAAGCTTTATTATAAGAGAATATATATATATATATATATATATATATATATATATATATATATAGAGAGAGAGAGAGAGAGAGAGAGAGAGAGAGAGAGGATGAACGGCATATGAACCATAGTGCTCATATTGCTACATAAACTTTGCACATGTGGACCAATAGAAATATACTCATACATCCCATGTGTACCCATATGCACTAGTACATTCTATTGCTATTGGTCCACATGTGCATGGTTGATGTACTGATGTAGGAATATGAACACTATGACTCATATCCCAAATATATATATATATATATATATATATATATATATATATTAATTTTGTTATAGATATGTTTATATTCTAATTTGAATATGTTTTAGATATATGTATATGTTGTTAGTAATATGAGATAGTTAAGCTATTAGTTAGGATATTATTATTATTTTTAATTATTAATTATGACGGCATATTTAGAGTTTTTTTTTATTTTTTTATTTTATCTTACTGTGTTACTGAGCCAAAGGCAGACACTTTTTGTTGATTGCGGAAGTGATTAAAGGGACAGGCACATAATGAAGAAAATTTATCTTTCATAAGCACAGTTAGCTAATTAATCAGTTGTATTACTATATATGTTCGGATGACTACCGGTACGTCACCATATTCCGGTCCACTCACAACACCGACTAGTCGACTCCACGCGGTTGTAAAATTCGGTCAGGTCGCGAACCAACTCGAACGTGTACCCATCAAATCCAGGGACCCAGGATCTATAGTTTCCTTCCCGGCTCTTCTGGTCAAACCGGCTACCACAATTCAAAGTAGCCGATCCGGAATGCGGGAACCTGTTCTTATTTTGCAGGCGTGCCAATTGGGTTAGAAGCTCTACTGCCGGCCACAAACTTAGCCATCGCCTCGCTCAGTCGATAGCGTAGAAGATGGACCGCACTATTCGACCGTCGACCCGGTCGCACCCACTGCACCCTCCAAAAATGATTGATTCAAATAAATACGACTGGTGGAAGAAGAACAGAACCGTAGCCGCTTTTCTTACAAAATCCTCATGTTCACATTTAACTAATATCTAATTTATCTCTGTTAATTTTCTAATTCGGAGTTTCTGGTACAATATATAAAGAAAAAGAAAAAGAAAAGGAAAATGAAAATGAAAATGAAAGATAAAAAAAGAAAAGGAAAAAAGAAAAAGAAAAGCATCTGCTAGACTATCAAATTAAGTTTTAAGCTAATATAGTGGAATGGTAACTTTGATACTAACTAGCGCATTAGTAGACTTGTCCTGAGCATCCCCGGCAGCCGGCTTTGTGGTCGTGTTCGTCGTCTTCGGGTCGACGCTCTCGCAATATTGATCCGTGCTTGCGCCGGTGAGCTTCTGCGCCCGGTCGGCCTGCGCGTCCCAGTCGGTTCTTCGGATGACGACGAGCATTAGGACGACGCAGGTCGCTTGGGCCGACAGAAGACCCAACCATAGCCCTCTGAAGTCCAACCCTAGCCAGAAGGCCAGCCCCACAGCCACCGGCATTCCGACTCCGTAGAACGATCCGAGGTTTATGTTCGCCCCCGCCCTCGTCCGCGCGCTCCCCCTCAGCACCCCGCACCCGGTCGTCTGCGGACAGTTGCCGAGCTCGCACAATCCCAGGATCGGCATGACCAGCGAGGTGAGCTCCATGATACTTGTTTCTGTAGTGAAAATCCTTGCCCACACGTTGCGGACCGAGACCGCAAACGTCAGCGCCGCCAGCCCGAGCGCGAAGCTCATTACGAGGCCTACTTTGGCCGCACGTCGCGCCCGGTCGGGCCTGTTGGCGCCGAGCTCGTTGCCGACGCGGGTCGACACGCCGAACCCCAGCGAGGAAGGGAAAATGTAGATTAGAGACGTCGTCTGGATCAGCACCCCCATCGAGGCCACGGTGGCGCGCGGGTTGAGCAACAGTCCGCAGAGGAGGATCATGATCTCGTACCACCACCACTCGAGGCAGACCGACACGCAGCTGGGCAATGCGAGATCGACGAGCGACTTCCACCCTTTGAACGTTTCGGCGGTTATCGCGATGCCGCCGGTGCGTTGGTACACGCCGGAGAAATATACGTAGGAAGAGAGCAGGAGGATGAGGTTGAGATTGGTCAGCACGGAGGCGAGCGCGACGCCTCGGATCCCGAGTTGGAGGACCGAGACGAAGAGGTAGTTGGCGGGGAGGTGGAGCAGCAGCGCGAGGGCGGCGGAGCACGTGAGAGGCGTGGTGATGGACTGGCTACGCAGGTATATGCGTATTGGGTGGAGGAAGGAGTTGAGCAGGAGGTCCGGGAGGGAGTAGAGAATGTAGCACTGCGCGACCGCGGTGATGTCGTCGGCCTGGCCGCAGAAGAGGAGTATGCGGCGCAGGTTGAGCCAGAGGAGCGCGACGGGGAGCGAGACCGAGAGCAGCAGCAGGACCGTTCTCTGCAGCGCGAGGCCGAGGAGGGAGTATCGGCGCGCGCCGAAGGCCTGGCCGCAGATGGGCTCCATGCCCATCGCGAGGCCCGAGAGGACGGAGTAGCCCGTGATGTTGGCGAAGCCGATGGCGAGGGCGCCGCCCGCGAGGGGGAGGTCGCCGAGGCGGCCGAGGAAGAGCATGGAGACCATCGAGCGGGAGTAGAGGATGAGGCCGGTCAGGACCATCGGGAGGGAAATGCTCAGTATCGACCTCGTCTCGACTGCGGCCAGGGTTAAATTGGTGTGGGGCTTGGGCTTGAGAGTTGGAATGGCCCCGGAATTCTGCATCAATGGTGCGGTGAGCACAATGCAGTGGTCGTCATCGCGTCGGGAGGAGCTGTTGGTGTATGTTTCGCACATGGTCGCTAGCTTATACTGATCAAAGTTTGCTCGAAAGTAATCAAGAAATTCGAATTCACGAACAAATTACTCAGCCTGCCGGCTAAGTTTGGTGGATTTGCTTTGTTGTATCGACGCAGAGGCTACTTCTTTGTCCTGCAGATGCACCTTCTCCTCGATTTTTCTATAGCTACGACTACTCTCTCTCTCTCTCTCTCTCTTTCTTTTCTTAATCTCTATTTGAAGACTATGAGATGATGGGAGAGTCGAGAGGGGGAGCTTGGGTTTTTGTATTGGAGGAACGGTACGTTGCTCCTTCATATTTTCATCTTTAAGTGGTAGACACATTATTATATAGTTTTCTGTTTGTTTGATATAGGGGGGATAAATTAATCGGTGCCCATAAAGAGTAAAACTTCTTTATATGCTCCCTACTAATCATACCATGAAAGCAAAGAGCTAGATGAGTATGAAAATGTTGGCTCGTCATTAAGGGGACAGTGCTGGTTGTAGGGCGACAAACACGTAAGCCCATGAGTCTCCATCTGCGTTAGTCACTAATTAGGAAGTACTGACACTCAAAAAAACATAATGGTGACCTATATGCGATGGAATTGGTACACTCCAAAATATAATATGATATATCAAAATAGGTTCTTATATGCTGTGTGCAGGAGCATAGCCACCTGGTCTCGTGGGACTGCGGCACAGTCTCATTTACCAGGAAGTAAAATTAAGCTACACTAACAAAGTGACTTGTTGGAGTCATAGATAATGGAAGTGCTTCGTGGTAATAAAAAATAGTTGGTTGTGGTGGAAAGCAAACACTTGGTCTGACTGTCAAAGTTAGATGCACACAGCTGGTTTTCAAAGCCTATTTTGAATAGAGAGCTAGGTTTATCCGGTATATTATGTCAAAGTTATACCAAAACTCAAAAATTGTAGCAAAAATTCAGGATTATATAGTTATTCTAATAATCATAACTATACTATTTGGGACTAGTAAGAGCTACCAAATACCCTAAAACAAATGGGGATCTATTCTTTCTGTAAAGTAATTTTTTCAACCAAATAATTATTATTCATTCATTTTCGTACAAAATTATTAGCATTCGAGGAGGAGCAAATGAAGAACAAATAAAATCTAAAGTAGGAATAGACGAAATCGTACTTCCCAATCTTGATCAAGATCAACAAACAAGTTGTTAGTCATGTCATTTCTTGGGCATAGGCTGCGACTTGATCTTCTCCACCTCCTTCATTCCGATCTCGGATGTCTTTTGGTCGACATGTTTTTGGACAAAGTTTGGGTCGAAGCGAAGAGCATCGCTGCAATCGACTACATCCCAGAGAAATGGCTGAATGCGACGAGAACAGAGGCATGCACATTCTCATTATTCTTCTAGAAGTGCACCAGTTCGTTGACAATGAAGATACCATTATTGTCAGACAAAAATAACATTTAGTAATTGTAACAGTCGATGATATTTGATATTAATATATAATATTTTTTAGGATTATAAATATGTCGGAACCTGACAAAAAAAAATTCCGAATGTTTTATTATGATTTTTTTGTAAATAGCTGTATCTGCTATATAAATTTTTTTGCCATACGGAATATAGATGCACTCGTGTATGCCTAGACATGGGCTTCCGGCCGCTAGGCATAATTACGCTCGCAGCCTCGCATGAGTGGCTTTGACCAGAGCGCTATCAATACTTTCCTGGTACAGTAAAGAGATTCTTTGAAGCACTTTGAGCATATAAGCATATGTTGTTAGCATTTAGTGTGTTAGGATGCATAGATCCCTGTCAATTATCAATTTTCTGACATTCTTACTTTTTCAGGTTGTGAGGTTGATTACTAAAAATACCATGAATCTGACATTTGGATCAGAAATCAATCATACATCTATCTATTTAGAATAAGGCCACCTATTAGTGAGAAGACACTGCCACTTCATTAATTTAAGAACCAAACATAGCTTGTACTTATCATAGCAGCCGGCAGGAGAGTAGATACTATTAATAGCTTCCGTTTCAACGAGAAGCTATATCTTATGTTCTGACATGCTTGGTAACTGAAACACTACACACACAAAAATAGAATATTTTACACGGTTTATTTCTTGATGGTCCTACTAAACCGTCAAAAAATATTGTTATCTTAATAATTTTAGACATACGTAAATATTTTTTTTCGGATGTATTATTGACGGTTTTCGAATGATTGTCAAAAAAATTAATTGTATTATTGACGGTTTTAGAGGAACCGTCAATAAAACGTTCATTTTTATAGACGGTTGTTTTATAACCGTTATCTATTGTATCGCGGCAAATTTTTCGTCTACAATTTGTCATGCCATTTTGATAATTCTATTTAATTTTTTCTTCTTTTATCCCCTTCTATTCCCCGAGCCCTAGCTAGCCCCTTTCCATTTCTCCACAACCTTCACTAATTTCTCTCCTTCTACTCCTTAGAACCACCACCACCATTCTCTTTTCTCCCCCAGCTCGAGAGGACCCAAGCCGCTACACCAGCCCCTCCTCCATTATCGCGTCGATCGCCTCCTTTCTGCCTAAGTTTCTTACCAACAGCACTGAGTCGAGAGCCAAAACCCTAATCTTGACGTCCTCCACCGATGAAAGCAGTGTGATGATCCTCGCGATCTCGTCGTTGTCGTGTAGATCGTCGATGATTGACGACCTGATTGTCAAGATCAGCCCGTTGAGAGATCTCAAGGAATCTGCCGAGGACTGTCACGACCCGCACCCAGAATAAGGGCACGAGTAATGAGCAACGTCAAGCCTACGTCGCAGCATCGGCGGTAGAACGCTGTTTGGGTCAACCATACTATCTAAACATCTCATACAATATATATAAAGTACCTGCCAATGTCATCTCAACTCCAAACGGAGGAACAATATGGTATATGATAATGGTAAATATATTCAATCACGAAATAAAACTAAAGAAAGATAATCACGAGATGGAATACGAAGGAAAAGAGTCACAATACATCCATAAGTCCGAAATAATATATATACATGCCAATAACCTCAATAAAGTCTAATACAAGTCTAAACAATAAGTCTAAGCCTCCTCAGCCTATGGTAATGGATCCTCCTGCTCTAAAGGAGTATCCTCTAATGGTACGTCGTCCTGCGGCCCGAAGTAGGTGGGACACTGGTCCATAAGCCAATCATCTGAAAATATATCTCGTTAGGATTGGAGCGAAATACATAACTCTGAAAGCAGTTTCAAATACATAATCGAGCATATATAACAGATAATAGAAAAAATACAAGATAACTAACCATCAGAAAGTAATAAGCTAGAGTGAACATGTAATGTACTGGAATGAAGAACATGCAATATGAATAATTATAATTTAAATGGAAATAGATAAACTAAATAAGAAATATCATGTCAATTTGGTGTAATAAGGGATAAATGGGTAAAAATGCACTAATACATGTTTATAGGTCCATACTAGGCCAATTCTAGGTTTTAGACTCATTCGAGCTATTATCTAGCTACCACTAGGTTCTATAGCCCAGCAACTATATTGATGTACCACATGCTCTTAATTTTTCTCCTATTGCCTTGGCACCAATACCTGATTATTGTTGCTATTAACTAATATACATACCCAGTTAGGTATCAGACTGATACACTGCCTACTCTCAAACCACTCCTTATAACCTACATAAACCCCTCATGCTACTATCCTTCTCCATATGCAACAACTTGTAGTGCACCAATGTGTGTGCACTGCCTGGATATTACCTGATACCCATGCTATTGATACCCTCCACTTGTTTCAGTATCAAATATCTCTCCAACCAGACTGCACTAAAGTGCACAACTAAAAAAAAACCTTCAACCTGGCATCTATTGCTTACTGTATCGAACCTGCCTTACCTTACTACACTAAGATAACTCATTAGTTGGCCCTCCATTCCTCAATGATACCAAGTAGTATCAGTCATCTCCTTTCCTTGTATTAGTCCACCCTAGTGGTTGACACTGATATATCTCAGTGTTAACCCCGTCATCCCTCTAATATTAACTAATATTGTAGTACCCGATACTTAAAGTATCAAACCCAATGTCTGATATACCCCACCATCAAACTCATCAAGGTATCAATCTTCTATTGATCCTATCTAATGCCAACTGCTAATATGTGATAACCCAATCCACTATGACCCATGTGGTTATTGCTGCTATTGAAATCACAACAGCAAGCTCCCCAACTGCAATTACCTAAGTATCAGTGACTGATACTTGCCCCCATCCACTGAAAATTCCCACTGCTTGAATGCACAAGCACAAGTTTGTGCTCGAACTCCCCCTTACCTGATTTACTCATAGCATATCCACAATCCTATTAACTCACAGCTGATCACTCATACACCCGCACACAATGTAACATCACTGATAGCACTCACGCATGATCACCCTCACCATTAAATACTGTTGTCGCTACAATCAGACAGTGCACTGTCTTCACAGAACACTCGATCTCCTCATCTCCATGCTCACCTGTACATAGACCCAACTGTGCACCAACAGTACACGCTCCACAAACATAATTGCAAACACAACACACACCTACACATTTACATATATATATATATATATATATATATATATATATATATATATATATATATATATATATATATATATATACATACATACTTTATTATAGCTTTATATATATATATATATACACACACACACACACATATGAATATTAAGTGCAAAAACTGAATATTAAGTCTAGTATGAACAATTGGCATTTAACAAACACTTGGGGTGCACTCTAGCGATACGCTAGAACACGATGATGATACGTACCCTAAACATATCCAAAATCAATCTAAAGCCTACCCACAAGTTCTAAATAGTGAGCAGAGCCTACTCTTAGTGTTAGCAAGCCATTACAAATTTTATGGCACCAAATGACATGTGTGTGGCACCCGTGTCGAAGAAAAAATCTCCAAATCATCCCGTATCATAAAGTATTGTTATACGACCTACTCGTACCTAATTGTGGACACGTATCTAGTCTCACAACCCCGATCTAAATCTAATTAGACCAAAATAGCATCATGACACACACTTGATATGTCAAACTCGTAATTCTCCCTATTTGGACATAAATTACCATATAACTTTTATGATACAAGTCGTATGGACTCAATTCTTGATCCTATGGTTAGCCCTAAGCCAAGGGATAATTCCTAATGGTTAAATGCATGATTTGGAAACTACAATAAAGAGAAAATTTTGAAATTACCAATTGAGAGATAGATTTCTAATAAAAATAAAATTGGACACATTCCAGACACAATCTCTAGCTCCAAAAGCTTCTCCTCCTTGTGATCATTGCTTCTCCAAGCTCCAAAGCTCCAAGAGTGATAAATTTGAAAAGGAAATAGAGGTAAATTTAGTAGAAATTCAATGGCAGAAATGATAAAAATTTGGTGATCTAATTTCTAGATCTAAATGAATGCAATAAGAGGAGAAGGAGAGAGGAGAGGGAGAGAGGAGAGCCCCCTCTAATAGTAGCCAGCCCCCTTCCCCCTCTCCCAAGTTATGTGCATGGTCCCAATTGTCCCTCTCCATCCAATTATGAATAGGATTAGGAAAGGGATATTTTGAAAAGCTTCTAACTAATTCTAATTAAGCTAATGCTCTCTAATTAATTAATGGGGATGGGTCTAAAGAGTTTGGATCTAAGCTAGGCACACTAGTTGTCATGACAAGTCTAATTATTGGACTAGATTCTAACAAAATAATTAATATAATTCACTCTTAATCTATAACTGACTAATAATTAAATAATTAATACAATTATTAAATAATTTTTATAACACACCAATTAAATATTTATTCCTAAAAATTATTTACCTATGCCAATTTACCAAACTATCCCAGCTGGAAAAGTGAGGGTGATAATCCTACCCACCTTAGAAAAAATTTGTCCTCGAAATTAAGGAAGAAACTAACTACCAATAGCAATCAATACAAGCGAGAAAGAATTATACCTCATGGCTCAAACAGATAAGGATATCGCTCACGTGTCTCAGCCTCTCACTCCCAGGTACTCTCTCCTGGGGAGTGATGCCTCCATGCGATACGCACAAAAGGAATCATCTGGTTTTGTAGCACCTTCTCCCTACGATCCAGAATCTCCATGGGCTGCTTTGGGTAGCTAAGAGTTGGACCAACCTCGATCTTTGAGTGATCTAGTACATGGCTAAGATCTGCCATGTACCGTCTCAGTTGCAACTTATGGAACACGTTATCCACTCCCTCTAATGCAGGTGGCAAGTCTAGTCTGTAGGCCACTGCATCGACCTTCTCATGAACACCTAAGGGTCTGATATACCGTGGACTAAGCTTCCCGTCTCCACCAAAGTGAATCATGCCCTGTGTCAGAGAAATCCTGAATAACACCAGATAGCCAACCAAGCATGAAATACAGTCTTAACAATCTAACTAAAACAAGCAATCACAAGCAATACAAAACAAAATCTATACCACAAACTCTAATGGTCTCTGGTGGCTATCGGCCCAATGCCGCTGTCTATCCTGCGCCACCCGAGACCTATCCCTGATGAGCTTCACCTTCTCTACTATATCAACGATCATCTCTGGTCTCAATAAGTCTCTCTAACCAACATTATTCCATGATAATGGAGTGCGACATCTCCGTCCATACAATGCCTCAAATGGTGATATCTCGATACTGGCCTGGTAGCTGTTGTTGTAAGCAAACTCTACCAGGTGGAGATGATTCTCCTAAGAGCCTCCAAAATCTAAAACATAAGTACGTAGCATATCCTCAAGAGTCTGAATAGTCCTCTCTGACTTTTCGTCTGTCTAGGGGTGATATGCAGTACTGAACTTGAGCTGAGTTTCCAAGCTAGCCTGCAAACTCTTTCAAAAGTGGGACATGAAGCGACTCTCTCAATTCGAGACTATGCTCACAGGAATTTTATGCAATATAACTATCCGATGCACATACATCTCTACGAGTTTCTTTGTAGACGTACCCATTTTAAATGGCAGAAAGTGGACTGATTTGGCCAACCTGTCAACGATGACCCAAATCGCGTCTTTCTCTCTTGGAGAATGCGAAAGCTTTGAAATAAAGTCCATCGTAACATGCTTCTCCTTCTATTCTGGAATGGGTAAAGGCTGACGCAATCCATCTGGCCTCTGTCTCTCTGCCTTTACCTGCTGAAAAATCAAATATCTGGATACGATGCTTGCCACGACCCGCTTCATACCATACCACCAAACATACTCTCTTATGTCTCTATACATCTAGTTGGCACCTGGATGCATAGATTTTTGAGATCGATGCGCCTCCTTATGAACCTCCTCACGCAATGCTCCAATCGGCACACATAATCTGGTACCATGCCGCAATAATCCATCATCTGCAATACTGAAGTCCTCTACCAATCCTATCCGGACCTGTGCTCTGATGCTCCCCAGAGACTAATCCTCAAACTGTGCGACTGTAATCCCGTCTATTAACTCTGACTGTATTTGAAGTCCCCATATATGTGCTACAACTCCAGGAACTAGTACCTCAATACCCAAGCTATTAATATCGGCCAACAAGTGCATGTCCCTCGTCAAGTACATAACCACTGGATACCTACTCAAAGCATCAGCGACTACGTTAGCCTTCCCTGGATGGTACTGCAAAGAAATATCGAAGTCCTTCATCAACTCCAATCACCGCCTCTGCCTCATGTTGAGTTTCTTTTGTGTAAACACATATTTCAAACTCTTATGATTTGTAAAGATCTCTACTCACTCTCCATACAAGTAGTGCTTCCACAGTTTAAGAGCAAAAATAACTGCTGCCAACTCTAAGTCATGGGTAGGGTAATTCTTCTTATGCGGGCATAATTGTCTGGAAGCATAAGAAATTACCTTTCCGTTCTACTGTAACACACATCCCAAGCCCTTATCTGATGCATCACTATATATAAAAAATCCTCCTATCTTTGATGGCAATGTCAATATTGGAGCTCTAGTCAACCTCTTTTTTAGCTCATCAAAAGAAGATTGACAATCCTCAGTCCAGACGAACTCCACGTCCTTCCTGGTTAGTCTAGTCATTGGCTCCGCAATCCTGGAAAATCCTGAACAAATCTCCGATAATAGCCTTTTAATCCAAGAAAACTCCTGATCCCCTCAATTGAACTCGGGGTAGACCATGACTCAATTGCTAAAATCTTTTTGGGTCTATTGAGATTTTGTCTCCTGTAATCACATGCCTGAGGAATTCAACCTTATCAAGGAAGAACTCACACTTTGAAAGCTTGCCATAAAGCTTTTCCTTCCTGAGGGTCTCCAGAACTATCCTCAGGTATTTCTCATGCTCCTCCGGGGTCTTCGAATAAATTAATATATCATCAATGAATACTACCACCAACTAATCTAAGTACTAATAAAATACCTTATTCATCAGGTTCATGAATACCTTCGGGAACGCAAAGTTGAGCGGGGAAGGTCTAAACTGGGAAGTGAAGATCCTTATTCCATATTTTTATGAGCCGTATTCAAAGATACTTATGGAGGCACGCAAAGTTGAGTGGGAGTTAAGATTGAAACCCAAGAGAGACCGTGATTCTTTTCTAAGGGATAGTAGCTGCACAGGCCTGTTGAGCATCCTCATTTCTAGTCTAGGCCTTTTCAGCAGCCATAACAGCACCAGACTCCATCTAGGGCATCGGTTCACTCAGCACCACAACATCAGCAGAGACAGTCACAACAAGCTTTTTGCCACTTCTACGAGAAGCCCGGCCACATCTGGGAAGTTTGCAGGAAGAGGTTGGGAGTTTGTCTGTATTGTGGTACCAGGGGCATCAGCTGAGAGATTGTCTTTCCAACCCTCGTCGTCTAGTTCAGGGAGCAGCTCCAGCTCATAGAACACAGGCGAGGCCACTTGTAGTACAGCCTAGGGGACCGCCTATTCCGACCCAACAACAACGTTATACCCAGCAACAACATCAGGGGGGTGCACCTCAGGGACGAGCGTTTGCTATGACGGTCGAGGAGGATGAGCCCACCGGAGATGTCATCGCAGGTTCTGTTCTTCTTAATTCTATTCCAGCTTTAGCATTATTTGATAGTGGTGCTTCCTATAGTTTTGTATCTATTTTTTTTTTGCTTTGAAGCATCATTTAGTAGCTGAGTCTTTTCTTAGGACTTACAAGATTATGACCGGGGGAGGCATTATCATGGTTAGTGATATTTGCAAGGATCAGAGAGTTACTCTGGGAGGTCAGGAGCTGAGTGCATTTTTACTTGAAATACCACTTTCGAGCTACGATATTATACTTGGGATGGATTGGTTGAGTAGATACCATGCTAGTATGGATTGCAGAGGAGGTATATATTTATTTAGCCCGCCAGGAGAGCTAGAGTTTGAGTTTGCTAGAGGAGCTGCAGAATAGAGAGAAGACATTATCTGTGGAGCTATGGTAGAAGACAAAGAGTTTTTGCATCATTTGATAACAGAATTCTTGGATGTATTTCCAGAGGAATTGCCAGAATTGCCGCCAGATCGAGATATTAAATTCTCTATATACTTGGTGTCAGGTGCGAAACCAATTTTACAGCATGTCTATAGAGTAAACAACAATGAACTGGTCGAGCTGAAGAAGCAAGTGAATGAATTGCAGGAAAAAAAGGTTCATCAGATCCAGTTCTTCCCCATGGGGAGCCCCGGTATTGTTTGTACCAAAGAATGATGGATTGGTGCACATGTGCATTAATTACAGGGCATTGAATAATCTCACTATCAAGATTAAATACTCGTTGCCATGGAATAATGATCTGTTTGATCACCTGAGTGGCGCCAAGGTGTTTTCCAAGATAGACTTGAGATCAGGCTACCATCAGGTAAAAGTAAAGCCGGAGGACATTCCGAAGACTGCTTTTAGGACTCGATATGCCCATTATGAGTTCATGGTGATATCGTTTGGGTTGACTAATACCCCGACAATATTTATGAATTTGATGAACAAGATATTCCACCAGTACCTTAATAAGTTCGTGGTGGTGTTCATCGATGACATACACATATACTCGAAGACACCAGAGGAGAACAAGGAGCATCTGCGGATTGTGTTGGATGTGCTGAGGAATGAGAAGCTGTATGGGAAGCTTTCCAAGTGTAAGTTCTTCCTGGAAAAGGTAGAGTTCTAAGGATAAGTTGTGAATGGTAATGGAATTTTAGTAGATCTGAAGAAGATCGCAGCGGTAGAATCTTGGAAGACCCCGAGTTCAATGGTAGAGATCAAAAGTTTCTTGGGTCTGGCAGGCTACTACAGGAAGTTTGTGCAAGATTTTTCAAGGATTGCTGAGCTAATGACTAGACTCACCAGGAAGTATGTGGAGTTTGTTTGGACAAAGGAGTGTCAGTTTTTTTTAAGGAATTGAAGACGAGGTTGATGTATGCTCCTATTTTGACGTTGCCATTAGGGTAAGGAGGTTTTACTATTTATAGTGATGTATCAAAAAAAGGACTGGGTTGTGTTCTTCAGCAGTTGCGTCCTTATGAGAAGAACTATCCTGCCCACGATTTGGAGTTGGCAGCAGTTATCTTTGCCTTGAAGTTACAAAAACACTATTTGTACGGAGAGCGGGTGGAGATCTTCATAGACCACAAGAGCTTGAAGTATATTTTTACTCAGAAGGAGTTGAACATGAGACAGCGTCTGGCCAAAACTGATGAAGGATTTTGACATATCCTTACAGTATCATCCGGGGAAAGCCAATGTAGTTGCCGATGACTTGAGCAGGTATCCGGTCACTATGTTTTTGATGCAGGATCAGTATTTATTGGATGATTTGGAAAGCTTGGGGAATTGAGGTGATAGTCCCTAGTTTTGCCATGTAGGTGTGGGAGTTACAGATACACTCAGAGTTGATAGACATGTGGTAGCCCAGTATGAGGATGTATCTCTGAGGAACATCAGAACTCAGGTGAGAGCAGGATTGGAGGATGATTTTACCATTGTTGAGGATGGTTCTTTGCGGCATGGTGCTAGATTATGTGTGCCTAGTAGGGAGCTGCGTGAGAAGGTATTGTAGGAAGCACATCGCTCTTAGTATTTCATGCATTTAGGTGCCAACAAGATGTATCGGAATATACAAGAGAGTATGTGGTGGTATGGCATGAAGAGGGAAGTGGCACAGTTTTTATCCAGATGCTTAGTGTGCCAGTAGGTAAAAGTCGAGAGGCAGAGGCTGGGTAGATTACTTCAGCCATTACCCATTCCAGAGTGGAAGTAAGATAACATTAATATGAATTTTGTGTTCGAACTTCCACGATCTCTAGGAGGAAAAGATGCGATTTGGGTCAACCTTGACAGGTTGAGCAAGTCGGCCCACTTTTTGCCTTTCAAGGTGAATTTGTCTACGGAGAAGTTGGAGAGATGTATGTGAGGCAAATCGTCAGGATACATGGGGTTCCCATCAGCATAGTCTCAGATCAGGATAGTCATTTCACTTCTCATTTTTGGAGGACTTTGCAGGCGAGTTTGGGCACCTAGCTCAAGTTGAGTACTGCATATCACCCCCAAAAGGATGGGCAGTCAGAGAGGACCATTCAGACTCTCGAGGATATGATGCGCACCTGTGTACTAGATTTTCAGGGATTTTGGGACGACCATCTCCTATTTGGTAGAGTTTTTTTTACAACAGCAGCTAGCAGGCTAGTATAGAGATGCCACCATTTGAGGTTCTGTACAGTCGGAGATGTCGTACTCCATTATCATGGGATGATATTGGAGAGAGAAAGCTTTGCTAGGGCCAAAGATAGTTGTGGATGCATTGAAGAAGGTTAAGCTGATCAGAGACAGACTTCGAGTGGCATAGAACAGACAGCGACATTGGGCCAATAGCCACCGGAGACCTTTAGAGTTTGAGGTATAATTTTAGATTTTTATTTTATGCTTGATATTGGTTGTTTGTTATAGATTAAGTTCTTAAGATTATATTTTATTCTAGTTTGGTGGTCTGGTATTTCTGAGGATTTCTCCGACATGAGGCACGATTCATTTCGGTGGAGGCAAAAATCTTAGTCTGTGATTCATTAGACCCTTACGTATTCTCGAGAGGGTCGGTATAGTTGCTTATAGACTAGACTTGCCACCTGCATTAGAGGGAGTGCACAACATGTTTCACGTGTCGCAGTTGAGACAGTACGTGGCGGATCCAAGTCACATATTGGATCACTCGAAGATAGAGGTAGGCCCTACTCTTAGCTATCCAGAGCAGCTAGTTGAGATTCTGGATCAGAGAGAGAAGGTGCTGAGGATCCAGACCATTACCTTGGTATGCGTCACATGGAGGTATCACTCTTCGGGTGAGTCTACCTAGGAGAGGGAGGATGAAATACAAGAGCGTTACCCATATTTGTTTGTGCCTTGAGGTATGTTATTTTTTGATTCTGTTTTATTTTCTGGGGGTAGTTTCGTCTTTAAATTTTGAGGACAAAATTATTTTAATGGGGGGTAGACTTGACACTACCACATTTTTTAGGAAGGATATTTTGGTCATTTTGTAATTTATGTACTTGTTGAATATTTATTTATTGTATTATTTAATTATTGTTAAATATTAGATTTAATTTTGGACTTATGCCAGTGAACCTAACTAGATTAGACTAGACTCATGGACGAACAATAATTCTTGTTAGATTGAGCCCAACAAACAAGCCCATTCTTTAGGAGGATGACTTTATTAGTTAAACCAATTGGATTAGGACCTTCATTCCTTAATTAATTCTTTCATGACAAGCCCCAAGGGGTATTGCCGATTTTTTATAGTAACTTGGAGTAGGGACAAGGCCGACCATAGGAGGGAGAGGAGAGAGACTCTCTCTCTCTCTTCATCCATTCATTTCAATTCTAGATCTAGAATTTTTTTCATCCAAATTCCCTCATCCCTACACCAATCCCTATCCAAATTCCTTTCCAATTTCTTCTCTACTCACTATTGGAATAAGGAGAAGGCAATGATCTATAAAGATGAGGAAGGAGCACAAGTTGAAGGCTTTTGACACTCAATTGGAGACTTGCATTAGGAATCCATCTTCCAATAGGTAAAATTTAGATTTCTCTCTATAATTAGACTCCAAACCTATATTTTAATCATTAAGAACCCTCCCATGTACTAAGTTTACCCATAGGAAGTGGAATTAGGTTCATAGGAGGCCTATGGCAGAAGTTATGTGGTATTTTGTGTCAATTTTGGTAGAATTCCGAGATTGGCACATCTTGTGTTTGTCAATTGGTCAATTAGACCAAACTGACATGTGTTTGTTTGTGACTAGTGTCATATCAACAATTGGATACATATAGGCCATATGACGACAATTTGGCGATACAGGTTGATGTGGTGGTTTTCTTCCGATACGGGGTTTGAGCATATCATATTTTGACACAGACACGTAGTGGTATAGCTAATACTTTATATTACTTTTAATTATGATATTGGACTTGCCCGTGTCCTTCGAGATGCATTTGGTGTGGTGTTGAGGCCGTATCGTAAGCGTATCACAAAATGAGTGTGATACGGGTACGAAGCACTTATTGTATTTAATTTAATGTCTTGTATCCCATTGTACTCTAAGTGTTAATAGGTTACATAGCTATTTGGATTACACCATGCATATATAATTACTTGATGATATGACGGATCACTTGAGTGAGTTCCAAGACATGGTTGACCAGCTATGCTAGATGGGAGTCAAGTTTGACGACGAGGTTCAGGGACTATGGCTGCTGTGTACATTGCCAGACTCATGGGAGACCGTACGAGTGTCTATGATCGCTTCTACTCTGGAAGGCGTCATTAGTTTAGAGTTTGTCAAGAGCGGGTTATTGAATAAAGAGATGCATAGATATTCTCAGGACACTTCATCCATATCTTACTCAGAGGCGCTTGTTTTAGAGAGACACAAAAGGGGTAAAAGCAGGGGTCTAGTCGGTGGCAGAGACAAAAATAGGAGAAGGTCCAAAGGTCAGTACAAGGACTCAGAGTGTTACCATTGTGGCAATAAGGGCCACATCAAGCAGAACTGTTTTGCTTGGAAGAGAGAGAAGAAGGGCGACAAGGGAAAGCAAAGTGAGAACACTACAGCGAAGGCCTCGACACATGGATGCGACGTGATCATTGTACGTAATGAGATAGTTATGAACCTCGCCTGCAATAAAAACTCTTGGCTGGTGGACTCAGGTGCTTCAGCGCACGTATCTCACAATAGGGCACTATTTGCTACATACACAATTGGCGACTATAGAGTGTTAAAGATGGAAAATGGAGATGTGTTGAAGGCGATTGCCATGAGATATGAATTTGAGGACAAAGACAGGTGCAGTTCTTGTTCTCAAAGATATCCGTCATATCCCTGATATCCGTTTTAACCTGGTGTCGGTTGGAAGGTTGGATGCCGAGGGTTTCTTCAGTATCTTTGAGAATAATCTGATTGAGCTTTCCAGAGGTTCAATATTGATTTCCAGAGGAAGTAAGAGGTCCAGACTCTACTATATGAAAGGGAGCACACAGGGGGTGCAAGAGGTTAATGCAGCTACTGATTTATCTACTGAGTTGAGGCACAGGTGGCTCAGCCATATTAGCGAGAAGGTGATGAGCTACTTGGTGAACAAGAAGGTGATTCCTGGTCTAAAGTCTACAAAGTTAGAGAAGTGCACGCATTGTTTGGCGGAAAAGCAAAATAGGGTATCTTTTCAAAGTCATCCAAGTTCAAGGAAGTCGGCGTTACTCGAGTTGATTCACTCGGATGTCTGCGGTCCTATAAAGGTAAAATCCATTGGTGGTGCTTCTTATTTTGAAACATTTATTGATGACTGTTCTAGGAAGGTTTGGGTCTATACCTTAAAGACCAATGATCAGGTGTTGCCCACTTTCAAGGAGTCTTAAGCCTCTGTTGAAAGAAAGACGAGCAAGAAGCTGCTATTTGTTTTGTCAGACAATAACGGCGAGTATATCGGTCTCTTTGATGCTTATTGCAGAGAGCAAGGGATACAACACCAGAAGACTCCACCAAAGACACCGCAACTCAACAGTATAGCGGAGCGGATGAACAGGATGCTAATGGAGAGGGTGCAGTATTTGCTGTCAGAAGCAAACTTACCAGGCAGCTATTGGGATGAGGCACTTTACACAGCTGCTTATGTTATTAATTTATATCCTAGTACTCCTTTATAGGGTGATATGCCTAACAAAGTATGGTATGACAAAGAGCCGTCATACAATCACCTACGAGTGTTTGGTTGTAAGGCCTTCGTGTATGTACCGAAGGATGAGAGATCCAAACTTGAGCCAAAGACGAGGTGGTGCATCTTTGTCGGCTATGGTCGGGATGAGTTTAGCTATATACTCTACAATCTAGTGGAAAGAAAGCTCTATAGAAGTAGGAATATAGTATTCGTCGAGGATCAGAACATGACCAACACTCAGGATTTTGAGATGCCTTATGAGGCTCAGGAATTGCCTGAGTTAGAGTCCTTTCACTTCGAGCAGATTCTCCCAACCTTGATCATCAGCCTGCTGATGGTGGTCAGAGTGACCCTCAGGAGGATGAGCATACCGAAGAGGCATCTCCTGGAGGGGAGAAGATTGTAGATATACAGCCAGCACCAGTGGTTCCGTTGAGAAGGAGCGATAGAGAACGTCGAACATCTACGAGATACTCACTGGGTGAGTCTGTGCTACTGACTGACGGGGGAGAAACCAAAAGTTTCGCAGAGGCTACGGAAGACGAACACAGTCATGAGTGGATGAAGGCCATGCAGGAGGAGATAAGTTCCTTGGAGGCCAACTCTACCTATGATCTGGTATGGTTGCCAAAGGATACAAAGGCTTTAAAAAATCTATGGGTGTTAAGAGTGAAGCAGAAAGATGAGACTACTCACCCTCGATACAAAGCGAGGCTGGTAGATAAAGGCTACAGTCAGCGAAAAAACGTAGATTATGATAGGATCTTTTTACCAGTTGTCAAGCAGTCATCTATATGGGTGGTGCTAGCATTGGCAGCCAGTTTTGACTTGGATGTCGAGCAAATTGACGTGAAGACGATATTCCTCCATGGTAATCTTGAGGAGGAGTTGTAGATGGAGCAGCCAGAGGAATTCTGTGAGAAAGGCAAGTCACATTTGGTCTGCCGGTTGAGAAAGAGCTTGTATGGTCTAAAATAGGCTCCGAGGCAGTAGTACAGGAAGTTCGAGTCATTTATGGCGGAGCATGGCTATGCACGGACGACGTCGGATTATTGTGTTTTTGTGAGGTACTTCGCCGAAGATGATTTCATTATTTTGTTGCTTTATATTGATGACATACTGTTGGTAGGTTGGAATGCCACCAGGATAGCAGAGTTGAAGAGCCAACTGGGCTCGACTTTCTCTATTAAGGATTTGTGCATAGCGAAGACTATTCTTGGAATAGAGATCAGCCGAGAGAGAGTCCATGCTGCTACACTTATCATAAAATAAGTACATTCATCGGGCACTTCAGCGTTTTGGGATGGACGGGTCGAAAAAAGTGAGTAACCCCCTTGCGGCTCACTTTAAGTTCACTGAGGAGCAGTGTCGATCTACCAAGGACAAGAAAGAAGATATAGAGAGAGTTCTATATGCCTCAGCCGTGGGGAGTCTTATGTATGCTATGGTATGTACGAGGCCAGACATTGCTCACGCAGTTGGCACAGTTAGTAGGTACACTTCCAATCTTGGAAAGGTACATTGGAGTGCAGTCAAGTGGATTCTACAATATCTTTAGGGTACTGCCGATTGGAGACTTTCATTTGGTGGTGACGAACCAAAGCTGGTTGGATATACCGACGCTGATATGGCTGCAGATGTAGAGACAAGGCGATCGACTTCGGGCTATGTGATAATATTTGCTGGTGGAGCAGTATTATGGCAGTCGCATTTACAGAAGTATATTGCCTTGTCGACGACAAAGGCAGAATATATTATGACGACGGAGGCTTGCAAGGAGTTGCTCTGGATGAAGAAGCTGCTGCAAAAAATTAGACTAAAGCAGGAGCAGTATCTTTGCTTTACGATAGTTAGAGTGCTATTCATCTTAGGAAGAACCAGACATTTTATATCCGGTCCAAGCACATTGATACCCGGTATCATTGGATACGGGATATGGTTGACAAGAAGGAATCGGTGCTTGAGAAGGTTCATACAGATGACAACGGAGCATATATGTTCACAAAGGTTCTACCAAGGGAAAAGTTTGAGTACTGCAGGCGGATCATCGGGATGACGATCCCCTCCACATAGTAGTGTAGGGGGAGATTTGTTGGAGTGGGTGGGGTTCCCAACCTATTTGAAAAATATCCTGGAGTAGGATTTAGTATTTCTACATATAATAGGAATACCTCAATTTATTTGGATTGGATATTCCTAAATATAATATAAATATCTAAATGGATTTGGATTGGATATTTTTATATATAATAGGAATATGTCAATGGATTTGGATTTGGATTGGATATTCCTATCTATAATAGGAATGCTAGTTGTGGGTTTGAGGCTATATATAGGTGTCTTCTGGCCCTAAAATATATATCTCACTCTCTCTCTCTGAAAAAAAATAGCAATAAGGAGAGAAAATGAGGCAAAAGTATCATTGCAACATTGGAGAGGAGAAAAAAATGATTGGAGGCCGTTTTGAAGAAGGAGATCAGTTCCGGGTATTTTTTGTTGTCTTCCTTCTTCGTGGTTATAATCTATTTTCTGTTCCAAAAGAGTTATGGTGATCCGTTTGGATCGGTGAGAAGTTCGTAAGGAGTCGGTGTATTTCTTATTTCATTAGTGGAGGCTTTTTAGGGCTGGACTTCGATCGTCCCGTGGTTTTTTTTGCAAGAATTTTTTACGTCAAAAATCTCTGTGTCTGCAATTTGTGTTGGGCATTTTTGGTTTGTGCGTTTTGCTCGGTTCTCTCACAGGTACTCTCTGGTTTGGGAAACGGTTTCCGCACTTTTGTTCCCAACATAAAGGAGGGGTGTCAGATTTAGCTAGTGTAGCATGTGTTGTGGTTATATATCTATGTCTATATACTTATATGTGTGTGTTGGATATAACTGAATATTAGGTATGTAGGTAAGATTAGTGTATGGAGATATCTAGGTATTATGTAAGGGTACCGAGGTAATTGGTATCAAGGTATTATTGATACCAGGGTATTTAGCTAGGTATTAGTATTGAGATTTTATAGGGTAGTTATATATATGGATAATAAGATAAATTAGATAATACTTATAACTAGTACAAGGTAATATATATATGTTACTTAATATTATTAACTAGTATATTTACATAGGTTATATATTGATATTAGCCTATAAGGTATTCTAGTATCATAATATAACTAGTATAGCCTAGATACTAGCGTATGGACCCACTATCTAGAGGTGGACTCATACAACCTAGAAATAGCTAGTTTAACCCATAGTTGACCAAGTTTGACTAGTTTAACCCAGAGTTGACCTAGTTTGACCAAGAAATGGCTTAATGACCTAGAATTAAACTACTTTAACTTATTTTTATTCCAAAATACTGTATTAATATAATATTCCATATTTAGGTCTCCAAAGCACCATTCCAGACATCTTTGATACTGTTTACCGAATTTTAGGCAAGTACATTCTCTGATAGTTTTCTATTTATGATATCCCCTACGTTTCTTGTATTTAGTGTAGGTATCCTTGATTTCTTGACATGATAGTTACACGAATTGGTATATCTGGATCTCGTCATGAGATATTATTTTTTGGTATTTATGGTATATCTTGTGCAAGCCTTGTTTCTCGTTCTTCTTGTACATGTACAGACATTGATTCTTAGGAAGACTAGCTACCTACCCAGTGAATCCCATGTCATAACGTACCATGGTTGGATCCACTATACCAGTCGGGACGGAGAGTGTTAGTGTAAATATGTGATAATACCCTCCTTGTGCATGTCATTGTGAGTGTTGATCATATACCGTACACATGATTAATTAGGCCCTAATTCTTGTGCAAGTTCCCAAGTCGATCACATATTGAAGCTGGTACTCACTTACTTAGTAGTAGTATTTCTTGCTCATTTCCATGATGCTCATTTCTTGTATTTAATTCCAGTATTCCTATTTTGTATATCTCTTGTACTTGTATATTGTATCTTGTATATTCACTATATTTACTGTTATATAGTTTTTATCATTCATTGGAACTGCTGTTAGAGGTGTACTTTGCTCCTTTCCTGACTGGATATATTTTCCCAGATGACACTGAGGAGTGGTATCCTACTCATTACGAGCATCAAGATGTAGTTGGCTTAGAGCCAGAGACTTTGTCTCAGGAATGTCTCATCCCGGTTGAGACAGACGACCCTGAACCTGTAGCTCAGTAGATAGGTTATTGTACTGGATTTGTCTCCATCTTTTGATATTAGTATTTCTTATTATGTTTGATGACTCATTGGATATTATTTTGTCTTGTGAGTTGTATTTGACTCTTCAGTTCTTTATATCATATTCGTGCGATTGTTCTATCTTATAGATATATGATTGAGTATTTGTACTTTATTGGTGGCATTATAAATCTTGATGATCATTATTGCTAGATAGATAGTTTACCCAGACAACGTTCTACCGCCGATGCTGCAGCATAGACTGGACGTTGTTCAATACTCGCGTCCCTACACCGGGTCTGGGTCGTGACATCTCTCTCTCTCTCTATGAGACTTTTTCTTGATTGACAACAAGAATGGTTTGATAAAAGAAGTATAGCATTGATTAAGAACTCTGAACTCTAATGACCTAAAGTTATTTGAATATGGGTTAAGTACGATATTGTAAGCTGGCATGAATAGACGCTCACACTCACTACCACCTAAAAGAAGGCTTGTTTGGTGAGAAAAATATAGGTTTTGGCTAGGAATTCTAATAATCTAAAGTCATGTGTAAATATGTATCAATTGTATAAGTATAATACTAATGCGGCAAGAAATTAGAGAAATTTGGACATGTTTGGATGAACAGCTTGAGAAGAAACTATAGGAAGGAGAAGAAATTTGGACATGTTTGTTGAGCTTACAGTAGCTAAGGAGATAACAAATTCTTCTTGAGCTTATGATAGTAGGCAATAGGTTCAGGGCTTTTTTATGAGCTTTATGATAGATAATGGGTTAATGAGTAGGTATTGATTTCTTATTATTTATCGGAGCTCATAGAGGTGTCACACCCCAGTCCCAAAATACGTAAGACTAGGAACACGTAAGCATGCCGGCCGTATGGATATGGCAACTCTAATATATGGAAACCATAACCCATACGTATGCTGTAATATGAATATCAATCCACAAGTGGTATAAACATATGTCACAAGTCTCAGGGTATAATCTAAATCTCATCCACGAAAATTAAATATAAATAAATAACTAGTATCTATGAAACTAGATCTCAATATAAGTATCTAAGGATGATAGTTGGATGAAAATAAATTCACTACCAACTCGAATAGAAAAGTACAACACAATAAACACAATATAAGAATACCAGCTAACAATCATGGGGCTCGGAGAGAAGACATCCTCGAAACATATGTAACCATCCGAATCTGCGCTCCTGCAAATACTCAAGAACAGATACACCTGAAAGGGGACCAGGTCCTCAGAGGGACGTAACAAGATACAGAACAGCAAGCCAATTTGAATACAGTAAACATGCATAATGTTTGAAAATATATAAGTACGCTGTACAAGACAATCTATATGAATGCAAATGAGGACAACTTTTCGATATATGGACAAAGGTAGGCTACTCGATCTAAATCTCACACTCACACACTCGTCAGTGGACATCATCAGCCGACATACCTCGGGGGTAGCGACCCTCGGACTCCATCAATCGACATACCTCGGGGGTAGCGACCATCGAACATGACCACCATAGTGCGTGCTAGTTACTACGGTTTACCAGAATGGTTAAAAGCCCATACGCCTAATGATTGTCCTCGATGATACTAAGTGCCATGTGTGTGTCAATATATCTAATACATAGTAATGACTGAAAGAAAACTTCACATGCAAGAAATTTACAGAAATGCAATAAATATACAAAAATATACTAAGTATACAAAATACTGTAAATAATTTGGCAAGGTATCTTGCCTGGTCTGAAAAGGATGAAGTCCCAACTCAAGGCGTCGTCCGATCTACCCGTCACATAAATTAAACAAGTTAGGTTACAAAAGTGGGTAAATAGGTTCCTCCATTTAATCTAGTTTAATTCTGAATAAAATAACCTAAAATAGTATTTTTAATCTTATTATAATTTTATTGTTAAACCCTAATTTTGGTCCAAAGAAAGTCAACTTTACGGATTTGTGATCTATGACACGCAAATCGAGGCAATCCGTTGACCAAAAAGTCAACCAACTCAAATCCTGGATTTGTGTATGGAATCCTATAGATTTCAATACTACATGAACACCATATTCGACGGTTTCATAAAATTACAAGTCGGTAAAGAGTTATGTCCACTAGGGCGCACAGATGACAGTTTTTAGTGGTTTCCTATTTACGTCTATGTTGTACAAATTTTACAGTAGAATAAAATTATATTTTAAATTCTGAAAAAATACTTTTCTGGAAGTTCATCATGTCAGCTTTCCGAAACTTTAAACGGTTCATAATTCTGAGTTCGGAATCTCCCAAAATCTCTAAAATACCAAAACGCGTCTGATTTCGAACAGCTGGCACTTTTAGAATTTTCTGGAAAAATAGATTCTGAAATTATTAAAATAAATTATATAATCAGAAAACTAACCTTAATATAGTTCTAACAAAAAAAACTGGAGCGCGTTTGGAGTCCGGAGCTAGGAGATATCGTCTTTTTAATTCGTCATAACTAGTAGAAAATGAGACTGAATTTATGACGAATTTTGACTATTTTTGGACGAAAAAGAGGGAAATTTGGGGAAAAAAATATGAAGGATGAGGTATTTATAATGGTGGACACTACTTAATTAAATACGACTAGGATTGGTTAATTTGGATATGATTATGATAAATTTAAATAAGGATATGATATGCATGAAGTTGCTTTCCTAGTAGGTTCAGGATTTGAATTAATTTAAAATAGAGTTTGAATTTATCTCAATAATTTATAATCTTAAATATAATTAAAGATAATACAAATAATTTATAAAATCTTATTAATATCTATTAACACTAAATTAGCATCTATATAATATTAAGGCTATATATATCCAAATAAATCCTAAATAATTTTAAAAATCTAAATAAATTTCTTAAAATTCTAAATAAATTACAGAAAAATATAATTAAATATTTTAAACTAAAATAAATATTTGGTAGGAACAACATGCAAGTATGGTCGTATAGTAAATCATAGAAGTCCTAGAAATTTATGTTTCCTAAGTTTTAATTACCAAAAATTCTAGAAAAATCTCCAAAAATCTAAAATAGCTTAAAAATAATTCTAAATAAATATTTACATAAGTAAATATACTAAGAAATTTATTTTCTAATTAAGTAAGAGAATACTCTATAGTAATTTAATATCTATAATAAATATAATAATATAAAATACACACAAAATATCTATTTTTGGTGAGGGGGTTTACAAGAGGACAATGGGTTCATGAATAGGCAATGATTTCTTCTTGGTTTTATGGGAGCTTATGGTAGATAATGGGTTCAGAAGGAGGGATCTTCTTTGGGTTTTTGATTTTTTTTAACTCTGACATTAGAAGAGGCATGGGGAAGGAGGAAGGTTCATCCCATTAACCCAATGGTTGGGTTAACTTTTGGGTTTTGGCTTAAAGAAACAAGGGGAAACTCGGATTTGGGGAATTTTTTTGCAATTAACTAAATATGTGGTATCTAATTCTAAAGGTGAAATGGATTTAAGGGACTATATAAAAAACCGTAATAGAAAACTAAACAGCCTTTATGAATGGGCATACATATTATAGGGTATTCGGCAAACGACTTGTCATATCATGTTAGATAATCACTAAAGTTTGTAGGTTCGAGTTTGGAAGGTTGTGGGCCATAATATATATCTCCTATATCTGAAATTTATGTGCATAGAGCTGCAAACAAACTTAATTGCATTTTCTCAAATCTTGAGAACTATCTCAACAACTAGAGTTTCAGTAACATATTTTCTGCTACATATCTTGTTGAAGGAACAAGACCCTGTTTAGTCTCAAGGGGATTGGGCAAAGAAATTGTGAACTGTTGAAATTAGTTGATGATTTTATTGATTGTCTCATTGGAATTATATAGCCTTACAGTCATTAATACAATAATCTCAATCATTATGACAATAATCTCATAATAGAATATCCTGTGACATATTCTGGCATCCCAAATATGTCCTCAGGATATTCCCATGTGCTTATACTATACTTAAATATGACACCCAACATACCATATCAATACTCCCCCTCAAGATGGGTGAAAGATATTCACTAAGCCCATCTTGTCACATCCTCTAATCATGCTCACTGAGGCGAGTCCCTTGGTTAGTCCATCTGCTACTTGATCCCTGGTTGGAACATGGCCAAGCTCCAGTAATCCACTATCCAACTTCTCTTTGATGAAGAATCTATCAATCTCGATGTGTTTGGTCCTGTCATGCTGTACTGGATTGTTGGCGATACTAATAGCTGACTGATTGTCATACCACAGCTTCATCTTGGCTCCTTGATCCAGCTTCAGCTCCACCAGCATATTCTTCAACCATAGCAGCTCTGCAACTCCCAAGGCTATAGCTCTGTACTCTGCTTCAGCTGTCGATCTGGCCACCACAGACTGCTTCTTACTCCTCCAGGAGACCAAGTTATCTCCTACAAATATGCAATATCCCGAGGTAGACCTCCTGTCATCAGCACAACTAGCCCAGTCAGAATCATAGTAGCCCTCGATGCTCACGTGATTGTTCTTCCTAAATATTAGTCTCTTCCCGGGAGCACCTTTCAAGTACCTCAGAATCTGGTACACTGCATCATATGACCCTTCAGTGGGTCATGCATGTAGCGGCTCACCACACTTACTGCAAAGTAGATATCAGGATATGTGTGGCTCAAATAGATCAACTTGCCAACCAGTCTCTGGTATCTGTCCCGATCAACTGGTTCTCCAGCCTCAGCATCAATCTTGAACCTCTGATCTATTGGTGTCGCTGCAGGTTTGCACCCCAACATCCCAGTTTCTGTGAGAAGGTCCAGTGCATACTTCCTTTGAGATAGAACAATCTCCTCTACTTCTCGAGCAATCTCAATCCCAAGGAAGTACCGAAGAAGGCCGAGATCCTTCACCTCGAATTCCTTGCCAAGCTTTCCTTTGAGTTGGGCGATCTCCTGCTCATCATCTCCTGTGATAATCATATCGTCCATATACACCGCAAGCATGGTGATGTGGCCTCCACTCCGATAGAAGAATACAGTATGCTCAGCATTGATCTGCTGATATCCCATCTCTATCATCGCCCTTCTGAATCTGTCAAACCACGCTCGAGGAGACTGCTTCAGTCCATACAGGGACTTCTTCAACCTACAGACCTTGCCTACTGTCTGATTGGTGCCAAATCCTGGTGGTATCTCCTTGTACACCTCCTCCACTAGATCTCTGTGAAGAAACGTATTCTTTACATCTAGTTGGTGTAGCTTCCATCCACCATTCGCTGCCAGAGAAATCAGAGTCCTGATAATGCTCATCTTTGCAACTGGTGCAAAGGTCTCGTCATAGTCGATGCCATACGTCTGACTGTATCCTTTAGCTACTAGTCGAGCTTTGTAGTGCTCAACCTGTCCATCTGGGTTCTGCTTCACAGTAAAGACCCACTTGTATCTAACTGCTCTCTTCCCCTCTGGCAGTCTCACAAGCTCCCAAGTGTGGTTCTTCTCCAGAGCTTCCAACTCCTCGTGCATTACCGCTTTCCACTTTGGATCGTTCTTGGCAACCTGCCAATTATTAGGTACAGTAATACTATCAAAAGATAATATAAATGCTCCATGAGAAGAAGGGATATGGTCATAAGAAACAAACTGAGCAATATCCCAACCATATTTGTTCGGAGGATTTCCTACATTGCTGCGAGTGGTCCTCCGTACAGATAGTGGTGTGGGAGGAGTAGAAGTAGAAGGAATGATATCTTGTGAAGGAGGGGGTATCACCTGAAGGGGGGTTGGTGTCGGTGCCTCAGGAGTTGGGATGAACGCAGGCAAGGGACTTGGCACTGGCACTGTTGGTACTGGTCCTGCAGTTTGCTTCTCTCTCCTGCTGTAGGTAAGTAACTCTCCCTGAGCCGTAGGCCTAACACCTTCACCTTCTTGTCCCTTCTCCGTGCCTCCATGCCAAACTTCTAAATCGGTTACCACCAAGTTCTCCATCTCCCCCTCTCGCCTAATACTGGCAGTATTAGGCGTGTTGTGTGAAGTTCCGTCCTGGTAGTAGTATAGCTCATGCTCCCAAAAGTGGACATCCATACTGACAAACTTCTTCTTCTCTACTGGACTCCAGCACACATACCCCTTCTGGGTCGCCGAGTAGCCTACGAAGATGCATTTGACCGCTCTAGGGTCAAGTTTCCCAACTGATGGCCTGTTGTCCTTCACAAAACACACACACCCAAACACCTTCAGTGGGAGTATCCCACTATTATTGCCTTGCAATACCTCACATATGGACTTCCATCCGAGGACCTTCGAGGGCATCCTGTTGATGAGTTGACCTGCTGTTAACACTGCATGCCTCCACAGACTCTGTGGGACATTCATGTCGATCATCATACTTCTTGCGACCTCCAGAAGGTGTCTGTTTTTCCTTTCTGTAACTCCATTTTGTGCTGGTGTGTATGCACATGTGGTCTGATGCTGTATTCCGTGTGCTGACAAGTATTCTGCAAGCGTCCTGTTGGTATACTCTGTTCCATTGTCAGACCTCAGTACCTTCATAACTGCTTTGTACTGAGTCTGGACATGCTTATGGAAATCCCGAAAACAAGCAGGTACATCATTCTTATTTTCATTAAATATAACCAGGTAACACGAGAGGCACACTCAATGAAAGAAATAAAGTACTTATAACTATTCATAGTGTTAGTAGCACATGGACCCCAGACATCAGAATGTACTACCTCAAAAGCAAAAGAGCTCCTATGACCCGTGCCAACATATGAGCTCCTAGTAAGTTTTCCTAACTCGCACGCATCACATACTAATTTCTCTTTATTTATTTTTTCATAAATCTCTGGATACAACTTACTTAGAGTATCAAAGGAAGAATGTCCCATCCTTCGATGATGGAGTATCAAGGTATCCTCAGTCCTCTGGTGCAGTCCTTCCATGCCAGCCTTCTCTGCAATAGATATCAATGCTGAGTCCAGTCCTTCTCGATCTAGGTACCACAGTCCCTCATGCCAAGTGCCAGTCCCAAATCTTCGTCCTGTCCCTTTCTCCTGGAAGGTCACCTTAGGAATATCAAAAGAAACAATGCATTTAAGTTGGAGGATTATAGAACTAATGGACAAGAGACTGACTGGAAAGGATGGAGCATGTAAAATATTAGATAATCTTACTGAACCTGTACAATTAACAGTACCCTTACCGACCACTGGCTGGAAAGTGCCATCAGCTGTCTGAATGCTGTCTGCTGCTGCTAGGTGAGTGTAGGAAGAAAACTCACTAGCATTCCCCGTCACATGTCGAGATGCTCCCGAGTCGATAATCCAGTCTGATGATTTAAGGGAAGAGATAGACGCAAGGGCAAGTGATTCGTCAGTACCTTCTGATGGATGGGCATACATGGCACTGTTGCCCCATAACAAAGAATGAGGTGGACACCTCCTCTGTTCTACTCCTCATGTCTCCCAGTGCCTGGTCCTCCACAGTAAAGGTGCCATCAGCTTCTCCGTTCCCTTCTGATATCAGGAGGTTCGCCCGATAACCTCCTCGGCCGCCTCGTCTACCCCCTGGACCACGACCACGTCCTCCATTATATCCTCATCCGCCGAACGATCCTCGTCCACCACCTGAATCTTCCTTTCTAGGTGGTTTGGTACAAGCATACCGATGATGACCCATCTCCCCACAGTTGTAGCACTGCCGGTTATGCTGCCAGGGCTCTCCCTTAGATCTTGTGTTACCTGAACTGGTGATCGCTAGTGCTGACTTTGCTTCGGGGGGACCACCTGTCCCAACGTGCAGCCTGATGCGTGTCTCCTCCTGGATCATGGCTGAGATAGCCTCCTCAAGGCTAGGGATCTTTGGTTGGGCTAGAAGTAAGGCCGTCCTCTGTGCGAAAGCTGCAGTCAGCCCTTTGAGGAACTTCATCGTCCTCTCCTGCAGACACACTTGTCTCTCCTTACAATTAGGGTCCCCGCAGCTCGCCCGATCTGAGGAGTGATCATAATCCAACCACAGATGCTCCAACTCCGTGGCATACTCCTGCACCGTCTTCTCTCCCTGTACGGTGTCATCAATCTCCTCCTTTATCTGGAAGACCCGTAAGTTGTTCCCCACACCATCATAGGTCCTTCTCAACTTCTCCCACACATCTTTCACCATCTCAATAACGTCTACTATGGCGGCAATAGACTGGACTAAGGAGTTGAGAAGCCAGATGTAGATCACCATATGAGTGGACTTTTACTCATCGCGTCCTGTCGAGCCCTCGTCCGGCTCTGTCGTCTCCCCCGTCAGGAACCCCTCCATGTTTTTTCCTGCGAGGGTTCTTCTCACCCGCCGTGACCAACTCAGATAGGTGGCTGGTCCATCTAATTTCAGATCGATGGAGGGAAGCTTTAACTTCGGCGACGTTCGTGTCGTGTTCTCACCAGTCGACATCGTCAACAACTTCATCAACGTCGTCACCTCTGCAGAATCTAGCTTCTTGATGATCTCCTCCATCGATGCGTCGTCTATCCAATCACATCACGTCTGCTCCACGACTCACGCTCGTCCTCGTCGTCCTCTCCTAGATCCGAATATGTCCCCCCTTTTTTCAGATCTTGGCATCCCTATTAGGCGTTGTCTCGTACTGCTGCGGAGGAGGTGGCAGCACGTATGTCACAGCCGCCGTCGCAGCAGCAGCAGCAGTAGTAGCAGCAGCAGTAGCGGGACGGGGCAGCAACAGCGAAGGGCGGCCTGCGAAGGGCGGAGAAGGGAAGAAGGGGAGGGGCGTGGAAGAGTTCGGTGGAGGAGATCTAGGAAATCCTCCTGTGGGTTTGTGGAAGCTTGGTGACGGCTAGGGTTTATGGAAACTTGGCTCTGATACCATGTTGAAATTAGTTGATGATTTTATTGATTGTCTCATTGGCATTATATAGACTTACAGTCATTAATACAATGATCTCAATCATTATGACAATAATCTCATAATGGAATATCCTGTGACATATTCTGGCATCCCAAATATGTCCTCAGGATATTCCTATGTGCTTATACTATACTTAAATATGACACCCAACATACCATATCAACATGAACCTTTGGGAAGTTCATTCAATAGGCTTTATCTTTCACTAAAACATATCTCTGCTCCATTACCTATCTGAGTTTGAAGACAAGGCCCCATTCATATGGTCCCAAGAGTAGATATTGTTTGTTCCCATGAGGACAATGGAGCTTCATGTGTCTGGTGGATGTCTCTAGTTAGGACAATAGGAAGCTTAGCATGAGTGCATTCACATAGAGTGGAAATACTAAATGCAGAGCTTATGAACCAAGTACCTGGCTGATTGTTTGGTCACATTTTGTATCAGGAAACAGCTGGGCTATGCCTGCACCAACTTGTATGCACAAAAGATTGTGGAGTAGTTAAAGTGCCTGTATTTGATATCCTACAGACTGATACTGTAGGCAACAAAAATAGACAAACTTGTGACCACAAGTAGCTGATTAGACTTTATCATACATTATCAATTGATATGGTTTTGTTGCTGAACAGGCTGATGAAAAGCCATCTCCAGTTAGAATATCCACTTTATTAGCTCCTCGACACTTGTCTCGGAGAAGGATTAGTTTGCCTGTTAGGAAATATATTCCTAAAGTTGATGGTCCAAAGGCCACATTTTCTTACATTGTTTAGTTTTTTTCATTCCCATGCTTGTGAGGTAGTGCCCAGAAAGTTTTGTTTTCTTTCAAGTTTCACGACTTGCACACATAAATGAGACAACAATTGTGGAACATGTTTGAAATCTATTTGTTTGTCCTTCACACATGTACACTACCAACTTTCTGGGCACTACCTTACAAGCATATACACTCGTGTACACAGATACTCTATCGCTTGCACAACACACATACTCCCCTGATACACATTGTACACACTCGACACACCCACAAGATAATCACTTGAAATTGTTCGTTATTCAGTTTCTTATATAGTCTTATTATCCTTTTGACATCAAAAAATTAATCTCCTTTAATTTCAAATGTAACTTTCATACAAAAGTTCTTGATATTAACTAGTATGTCAGTGGTGAATCCTCTTTCCAGGAACATAAAGTTGTTGATAGATATCCAAGTGAAGATAGTCCTAGAAAATTGGAACCATAAAGTTAAATTGGTGAGACCATAGAAATCTCTCTTATTTCTTATCATGCATTTGGAGTGAAATACACTATCCTTGATGACTATATTTTATATTTAGTTGTTATAGTAAATCCAATAAATATGATGTTGCTAGTGTAGCTAATTAACACATTTCAACTTTTCTGGTCTTATTATTGTAATCTTATTGAGCAATATGAGTTATATGCTTAGAAGTTGATTTTCTTGTATTCATGTTTCAATTTTCAAGAATGTTCTTTATTTTACAGTGATATATTTACATTATTTGCATATGAGCATCATCATTATGCAGTAGACGGCCTCAAGTTCATATTGTTACACACTTAGAAGAATTAGGATGGTTAAAAGAAGCGGTTTAACTATCTCCAGGATGTTTTAAGATATTGTAAAAAAAAACATATATTTTGGTTATTATGATATATTATTGGATGTATGTGGTGTACGAACATTTGCGGTGTACGAATACATTTTTTTGTTAATATAAAAATTGTGTATTATAGTTCTTTGATGTTTGCGATATTTGGGAATATATTTGTAGAAGCATGAAAAATATTTATCCATGCGACCCTGCGTCCAAAAAATAAAAACTCGGAAGAGATCATGCTGCAGAGTCTCCCTGCGGCCCAACAAGCCAACAGCTATGTGCCCCCAAAAGGAGGCTCAAATCATGCCGCAGAGTCACCCTACAACCCAAACAAAGACGACATCCATGCGTCCCCAATCAGCCAAAGGAGCTTGGCCACAGAAGGACCTAGCGGGACATTCCGTCAGCAGGATCGTCTCTGACACGGAATCCTAACAAAAAAAGATTTTTTGACTTCCTCAAAAGACATGAACACACTAAACGATAAAAGTCTCACGTCAGCACAGAACTTCACTCTCGAAGGATGTAAAGTCCTGCGTGTACAACTCAATCGGCCTCATGCGACTCTATGCGGTTCCATGCATCTCTGGCCCCATGCGTCTCTGGCCCCATGCGTCCCAGACTCCATGCGGTCCCAGGCGTCTCTGGATCCAAGCGTCCCAGACTCCATGCGGTCCCATGCGTCTCTGGCCCCATGCGTCCTAGAATCCATGCGGTCCATGTGTCTCTGGCTCCACGCGTCCCAGACTCCATGCGGTCCATGCATCTCTGGCTCTACGCATCCCAGACTCCATGCGTCACATACCTCTCTGGCCACATAGATTTCAGACCCCATGAAGACCAAATCTTGCTGTTACGACAAGAGTGATTCTCTTCAACCAAGTGCGGACTATGTGTCAAGCTGACCCAGTCATGTCCACAAAGGACGAGAACAACCCAGATCTTCATCAACGAAAAACCCCAACAAACGCCCTCGTGGTAGCTCGACCTGCTCATGGTTAAAACTATACCCTGTTATGAAGGGACATGTGGCACCCTCCAGTATCCATACAACCCAACATATATACGCCTAGGATGACTATAAATAGTAGGGTACCACACCCGAACAAAAGGCTGGCTGGCTGGCTATTTGCGAATCTACACTCGACCAAGAGGGAAGAGCTTCTGTATGGAATCGTCCAAAGAGTAAAATGAGTTGCTATACTCCTAACCCTCCATCGTTACCCCCTAGAACACAAAATTTGCACTTAGACTATCTATTTAGAACTCCTCTCTGTACTATCTTTAGTTTGTTTAACAAAATCAAGTTCTTTCTTTAAGACTTTCGAATTTAATGGCGAACAAGATGGCGACTCTACTCGGGACTATCTTTTTCTCTGATGAGAAGTTAGTGACGCAGTCCGATACAACCAAGCTTGGCCCAATACCAAAGATGCTAGTAGTTCGCTTCGACCAGCAAGCATTCGAGGAAATTCTCTCAGAAGGAAGTGCTAGTCCTTCGCCAAGGCTAGCCAAGCCCAAGAAGGCCCGCAGGATGTGGGTAGCAAAGGCCGCTGCGCCTCGCCCAACTGCGAAGCACATGCTTCCTGCCTCTTGCTCTATTGCTGATGATGGTCGTCAAGCGAACACCCATGACGTCCACGTCCATGCGACAACCCCGCCTGACGCAGAAACTGCTCGGCACCCAGACTCTAGCAAAGAAAAAACTATGATGCCAGACGTTCTGGGGCTGCGACAACTTCTATGAGACTAAAAGGGAGGCCGCATGAGAATGGCCATTTGGCAGCATCTCACAGCCACAGGCAGACGGCCGCATGCTGCCCTAACAACAATAGAACATCTATTTTCGACCGTATCTCCTGCGGCGCAGATCCCATGCGGCTCGCTGAGAATGACAAAAACTCAAACCTGGACTCTTTGTACTACGTGCCTGCAGGTGTTAAATCAAAGAAGCCTAGGACAGTGCGAGCTCATCAAGCTTAAGCAACTGTCTAGTTAGCTGACCGTCAGCAGGCACCGTTAACCATTACACGGGCCATGGATGGAAAGCTATACAATATCGCCTCGTGCGTCCAGCCCACAGAGGCAAATGGACAGCGTCAGTCTCAATGACTCCCGCTGTCGATCCGAGAGAAGTTCTTGTACAAACCCCGGATCAAGAAGCAAACACAACACTTAAGCACCCGTGCGCTCAATTCTTCTGGGCCCATAAAAAGGGTAGAAAGGTGGAACAATCCTATCTTGACTTACGTAATATGATCAATCACAAGGAAAATGCGAGGAAAGCAACTGTGGCCGTCAAAATATCTTCTCCAGGACATCACTGTGCTTAGATAATTATCAATTGCTGCTGCAACAAAGTGGCAACACCCACAAGCAGGCAGTCGGCCTTCCAGCAACTGCACCAGACAGCACCCATCCGGCAATAACCCGAAGATCAGGTGCAAGTACCAGAGGAGGAGGAACTGTCCTCCGTCTCATGCTACTCGACTCGGAAGCTTCCTGCCACCAAGGGAGGACAGAAGTCAAGTACCTCCAGTCCGTTGCTCTCTGCCAATGCGTTGCGAAGGCGACTACCAGGAGGGTTAACAACAAGACCTGCGAAAGGCATTTTCCAGGGTACCCGCTCAAGGAAGAAAATGTCAGCTATTAGGGGTAGTTCTTCCTTAGAACCCTTGGGGGTAGCCCAAGCTGAGGATAGTATTTCCATCAACTTAAGCAACAACCCAGCATTCCGAGCAGACAGCGATTTCGAAGGAACGAAATCTGAGATCCCTGGGGGTAGCTCCCCTCACCATGTTGATGTAGCCTCCTACCTTGGGGGTAGTATTCCTTCCGAGTCCGAGGAGGAGACGGTGCTGCCAGCTTTCCCTGATGACTACTCTCGCTAGGGGTCTGAGATGGAAAGTGCAACATCCACTGCCCCGTCCATCTCTCCCCACATGAGGACAGTATTCATGGCAGGGGACGACCGTGAAGGCCCCAGCAACCTCCAACACCTCGAAACCCTCGAGGCCATGATGCAGACGATGGGTGCATCAATGCAGGTCTTAACCCAGACAATACTAGAAATCAAAGTAAATATGGCTTCTTAACCAACAAGAACCCTTGGACAAGCAAATATGGACCCAGGGACCAACGGGGATTCAAACACAAACGCCCCACCTGTGGGTAGTAATCCTCACCTGCCTGGCCCGTCTGCACCCTCTGTAGGAGATGAGGCTAAGGAAGCAACGAAGGAGGTCCGGGAACTCCGGGCTCGCCTAGACTCCATGAGTAATCGGGACTCATTCGACGATCTCTGGGTGCGGCAACCATACCCAATAGAATGGAGGGACGTACCATATCCGCCCAGATACAAGCCCTTCAACATAAGTACATTTGATGGCAAGTTCTTTCCTCGCCGGTTTATGAGTTATTTCGAGATTGTAATGAGACACCTACCCTGCAGCGATGCTATCCTTACCAACTCTTCGTTAGAGCATTTGCGGGGGTAGCTTTCGACTGGTTCTGCAGTCTCAAAGATAATTGTATCTCATCATTCGATGATCTCAATCGTCTGTTCCTCAACAGATTTTATGAGACATAAAATGATATGACGATGTCCTCTTTGTTGGATGTCGACCAGGGAGAAAGAGAACTGAAGCAAAATTACATTAAACTGTTCCGACAAACGGCGCTAAGGTTGCCCCCTGGAAATCTCGAGGCTACACTAATGGTGATGTGCCAGAAAAATAAGTATCACGTCCCAGTACCGGAATACAAAGACGGATATGGCCAGCTCCCCCGTATAAGGTATTGAGTATCGTACGACGGTCACGACTGTAACTAGACAAGGGAGTACATACTACAAGTAAGTCACTTAGGGTCACATAGAACATCTATTATCTCAATTAGTAAAATAAGAACATTAAATATAGAACATATATGATAAGGAAGTAAGGCATCCCAAATGTCCTGCTATAACATTCAAGAAACCGGCTGTAAAAAAATAAGAAGGCTGATAGAGTAACAAGAGTACATGACCATGATCAGCTGCATGATTAATTATAATAATTTAGGAAACTAAATATCCAGATTTACGGCTAACAAGTGCCGGTGGCTAAACGCCCAAAATGAGTAAAATATGAAATAATGAGCAGGAAAGAAGAGACCCACTCGTTTCCCTCAGGGCCATCCGCCTGGTGTGCACCGTTGTTCAGGAGAAAGTACGCTTGATCCTTAGGTATTGGCTCTAAACCTGGCCATGCAAAACCAGTGGTGTTAGACCCCAAATAGCAAGTACCACAAAGGAAGTATGAATGCAGAAATAAAACCAGGTTATGAATATATATTAGTTATATATATATATATATATATATATATATATATATATATATATATATAGTTCTGTCTCATAGTTTTGGTTCATAGCCTATCGTGACACAACAATCTAACCCTACAACCAAACAAGGACATGGGTTAAACCATTGCACCATGATAGTCCATATCCCTAGACTATTTGACAACATTTACAATACACAAACACTCTCAGTTATATAATCGGCCAATCACTTGTATGACTTACTAGATGGAGTCTAGGTTATCCCAGAAATATTATGCATATAGGAATCCTCAGATCGAACCAGGTACTAGCAGGTTTAGCCGAGCCATAAATTATCGTATAACACATAGTAGTATGCACCGGTCACTTGTAAGGCCACCGTGCTAAGATCTCATAGAATGCATAGTATCATATAATAGTCGGATAGCCATCCACTATTGAGGACTTAAACAATATCCATGGGAACTAGCTTGCACACCCTAATTCAGATGACTGGAGGTGGCTACTTAGGTACGATGTCGAGATTCCATTACCTTTAAATGCTCTAAAAGTTAAGTTGCCTAGTTAACCCTAATGTTAACTAGAATATCATGGTGTAGTCACATGGTATTCCCCTTATATGATGTACTATAGTATGACTATGCCATATACAAATCCACTTTGTCACTTGATAGTTCAATTTGGGTTTATCCCAGCGTGATGCAACAATCAACAGATCCTAGCCACGTGTGGTCATTGACTAACCCTTATGTCCATGTTGGAGATTGAGTCATATCATATGTCATGTAGTGTACAGGTATATTGCAGTGTAAACATGTAATATAATCGCGTAGGAATACTTAGCACGTAGGAACACATAACACGTAGTAAGTGTATCAGCACAGATACAACTGGTTGGGTCATGACACATAGATGGATCTAATACTATTATGGTCATCAAAGTCACACATACAACTCATAAAGTCCAAAGGAACATTCAACCAAAACTAGTCCAATAAAATATATGGAAGGGACCGCATGCGCGCAGAAGGATCAAGGCCGCATGAGAAGTTACGTCACATGACAATCCTGGCCGCATGGAGTCATGCCCATGAAGTCATGCCGCATGGAGCCAGGGCTAAAGTCTACTCCTCGGGATATGTGATGAAGCGATGAGAAATAAATAAAGTGTTAGTGATGTAACATAAAGTGTGTTAGGAAGAAAAGGTAAAACCATAGAAAGATGTGCCACAGTTTTAGAGTCATGCGTCCAAGGATGGTGGCCGTATACTCTTCTTGCTGCATAAGTGTCTGTGTCGCATAGAGTTCGATGCCCCATGGAGTATTTTGACTTAGCAAAATTCTCATTCGTTCAGCGAGTGAACACAAGTGTTCAAGGACACTTGTGTGATTGCAGTCATGCGTCCAACAATATGGACTCATGCTAGTCAATATACGAAAAGAGCTCTGGCCGCACAATCCTCTCGGGCCGCATAGCACTCTGAGCCATATAGCTCGCTGGCCGCATAAAGACGTCATCTTCTCCAACAACAGATTCGGCCATGGCAAAATCTTCCCAAAACTAAAATTTGTTTCTTCATAAAAATTGTATTTTAACTCCGAATTGAGTGAACCAAAAGCCAAAATATTCGAAATAAAGTGCTCCATCCTTTCTAAAAACTACTTTTTAAAAATACTATATTTTAGTAGATTAATACTACCAAAAATTCAAGGAACCCATGAAACCCTAAGTTATAAAAGTAGATCTAAGCAAATATATCTATCAAAATCGAGAACTCCAAGTATTAAAAGTGGTCAGAATCATCATAAGTATATAATAGACTAATAAAATGTAAGAAAAGAATAAAAATCAAAAGGTTTCTTCATGTAGTACAAGGTGTACTTGCCTAGAAATAAAAGAAAGAAGAAAAATAAAGAATATGGGAAGAAAGAGAAACAAGTTAGCTTATATATCTAGGGTTTGAGGTTTAGACCATGGGTTCAAATTCATGAATAAACTAACCCACAAATAAATCATAAACCATTCTAAACCAAAGAATGGGTCTAGTCTCCATGCATGCAACCTAATGATCATGTGAGCAAAAAAATACTCTAAGCCGGAATAAATATAAGCAAGAAATAAATATATCCCAAAATACATATTTTGGGAATGGGGAGTGACAATAAGCTTCCGATGGTCAGCCTTTGGATGCGCGATAGCCAGTTTAAAGAATGGACGACGTTCATTATAAGCGTTGTCAACTCTGAAAAAAGTACAAGGATGCTCAACACTTGGGAATCCATACTACTGAGGAAAAGGGCAAGCACCCCAACAATAGCGGTAATAGCAACCGCGACGCGAAAGGGAAGTAAGCCATGGTCACTAATATGACCAAAAAATATGAGCAAAAATAGGTAGAGGCTCAAAAATAAAAGGAGACCTATTATTTTGAAGACGGTGATGTCTAGCCCATCTTTGATATGCTGATGCAGGGAGGTAAAATTTACCTCCTCGACGTCAAACGTCAGCCTGAAGCAGAGGAGATGAACAACCAAAAGTATTGTTAGTTCCACCGGTACGTTCATCAATCGATGCATGAGTGCTATACCTTGAAGTGGTACATCCAACGGCTGATCGATACCAAGGCCCTCTCCCAAGATTTCGACGATGTAACAGTTGCCGCTAACATGGTGTCCCTCCCGTTCGGCAACTTCCTACCAACGGAAGCCCAGGATAGAGTTACACCGATCCCAAGGGCAATAATGGAGGTAGTCAATCTTCCCCCAGCTCGTGACCAAACAACCGGGCTGAAACCTCTTACTACCCCTCGGGGCGAGATCATGTGGATCCACCCCGATATAGTCCCAGGCTTGACGCAGCAAGCAGCGTCTTCCGCCGTCAAGCCTAAAATATAAAAAATCAAGTCCTGCCGTATGGTTTCTCTCATCGCTGAGGAGGTCTGGGCTGGGACAACCAGGTCGGACCTTGCTTACCGGTGAGATTACGAAACTTTCAATGTCAATGCACCTCCAACTACTATATCTATCGCATCTGATCTGGGTCCATCTCAACCTCCACCAGCGAACAAGTCCAAACAAAAAGATGGACGCTTCGACAAGCCATTGCGTAAAAAATGGCTCAGGGATTGAAAAAGCCCTAAAACTTTGACTTCTTGGCTCAACTCGCCAATACCTCAGCAAAGTTGTCGTTATTTGAACTTCTCTGGCTTTCAAGAGATACTCGAGCAGCCCTAAGCATGGAACTACAAAATGCCGACACCTATATGGCACAGGTCAAGCCGCCAGCGGAAGATCCGAAGACATGCTCCAACTGTAATAACATTACGGATGTAGTACCAAATATTACATTCTCGCAACAAGACCTGTTGCTAAAGAATAATAAGCATGATCGCCTCATGTATTACACATGATATATTGGTGCTATAAAGGTGGACTGAATGCACATTGACCCTGGTTCATCAATCAATATCATCCCGAGGAGTCTGCTGTAAACCTTGGGCATCCTGATGCACCACCTGACAGCTACCAATAATGCCATTAGTGGCTTCAACGCAGGAAAAAGCTACCCTCTGGGCAAGATTTGTCTGAAGTGCCAGATTGGCAACCTGAAAATAGATGTCACTTGCTACATCATTGACGTAGATGTATCCTACAACGTCTTGCTCCGACGCCCCATGATAAACCAATATATGATTGTGCCGTCAACCCTATACCAATGCTTAAAGTACGTCGATGATCATGGCATTATCAGAACAGAGTTCACAGACATTGACCCATTTAAGGGAGTCAAGACGTACTACTCCGACGCCATCGTCTACAAACAAACCCATCGAGACAAAGGTGGCAATGAGGTCGATGATGAGGCCGAGGTTACGACAACACTGGAGGAGCCCATAAGAACCCATCTTAAGGCTTGCACTCCCAACGCATCCACTCCCCTCATTTTCAAGTTGCATAGGAAGGCACCAGAATCTCTGGCACCTTCCACAGCTTCTGAACCTCTGGTCGTTCACCTTCATAGGCCAAACTGACCGTAGAGGAAGGACCCCTCACCATCTTCTCTTTCTGAACCTCTGATCATTCACCTCCATAGGCCAAATCGACCATAAAAGAAGGATCCTGCACCATCTGCTCCTTCAGAACCTATGGTCATTCGTATTCGCAGACCACCAAAAGAAGACCCGGCCACGGTTGTAGCCTCCAAGTCTTTGGTTGTAAAACTACACAGGAAGCCACCAACGCCTGTAATCGCCCTGGGGGTAGCCCATGAGGATGACAAACTGGAAGAATATATGGTTGCTCAAGCCAGCGTCCCTTCCCTAGATGATATAATTTCTCCGGAAGAGATACCTTATTTTATCATAAAGGTTTATCTTTGAACTATTCTGAGCATACACATATCAACACATTGTACTCTATGGAGCACGATCTAGCTTACACCTGTAAACATAGGTGACTTCCCCTACGCAGTAAACTAGATCCTTCTTAGTCAAGATTCCTACTTCACGGTTCCATCAAGAAGGAGGACAAGGTTCCTACTTTACGGTTCCAGCAAGAAGGAGGGAAGACAAACCTATCATCTTCGGCAGGGTTGAATGCCCTCGGTTCTTCACCCCAGAGGAATAAGAGCCAGAACTCGACACCGGCAAAATACAACTCTTCCAGTTCAGAGGTCAAGGCAAACATATCATCCAAAATATGGGTTATGACCTTAAAAATAACCAAGGTTTAAACTATGGCAAGGAACGACGACTGCCTCTGCGTCTACCTGCTATCGCAAGCAAGTTCAATGATTACTACCATAAAACCAAGTATGTATTGGGGTATGTAATATCTCCAACATCCCGAAGGTTCAGATGAAGAATATAAGGTTCACTCCCACTCTTCGCAATCTTTGGTTTGTGACTCCGACGTAAGTATCGGGGAGATACTCAAGCAAACATTGTTTGCCGACATGGTATTACCTGACCCTGAGGAAAACAACGAAGATCCACAGGAACTCCTTTAAGTAGAACCATGGGCCCAACGCCTAGGCGCACAATGGAAGGTACGGTCCGAACAACGAGAACCTCCTACCAAGGACGAAGTCGTACAAGTGAATCTGGGCGACGTATCCTCCCCCAAACCTATCTTCATCAGCAAAAGTCTACCCGAAGAAGACCGAAAATTCTTGCTACAGCTCGTCAGGGAATACATTGATGTTTTTACTCGGAACTACGAAGATATGCCAGGACTAGACCCCCAATCGCGGTCCACAAACTTAATATCTTGCCGAACGCCAAATCGGTCAAGGAACAGCAATAACGGTTCCGTCTGGACATAATGAATTCCATCGAAGCTGAAGTCAACTAGCTAATAGATAGTGGCTTCATCCATAAGGAACAATATCCCGATTGGGTAGCCAACATAGTACCTGTTATCAAGAAGAATGAAAAGATTTGTATCTGCATCGACTTTCAGGATCTAAATGCAATATGTCCTAAAAATAAATTCTCTCTCCCGATCACCGACATAATGATCGACAATATCTGTGGCTTCGAGCATATGTCCTTCATGGACGGCTTCTTAGGCTTCTACCAAATCAAGATATTTTCTTACGACGAGAAGCTTACATCATTTCGGACCCCAATAGGCATATACTGCTACACGGTCATGCCTTTCAGCCTAAAGAATGCAGGTGCTACATACTAACGAGTTAGAGCACTATTTTTCGTAAACATCTGCATAAGACTGTGGAATGCTACGTCGACGATATCGCCGTCAAGAGTCGCTCTAAAGATGATCACCTCCAAGACTTGAGAAATATGTTTGACTTAATGCGCGCACACCACCTCAAGATAAACCCTACCAAGTCCTTCCTGGGAGTCTCCAGTGCCAAATTCTTGGGTTTTGTCATCACTTCCCACGATATTCACATAGACCCCGACAAGACCAAGGACATCCTGGAGATGAGCCAGCCAAAGAACCTCCGGGACCTTTGCGGCCTTCAAGGGAGGCTGGCATACATCAGGAGGTTCATATCAAACCTCTCTGGACGTTGTCGGTCGTTTACCCAGCTCATGAAGAAATGTCTCTCCTTTGTTTGGTATAAAAAATGCCAACATGCATTTGACGACATCAAGGAGTACCTATCAAACCCTCATGTGCTAGTGGACCGGGTCATGGGAAAGCCCTTTCTGCTCTATGTACGCCCGATGGAGCACTCTCTCGGTGCCCTATTAGCCCAGAATAGTGATGCAGGCCACGAGCAGACCATATACTACCTTAGCCTGATGATGATCGGCACGGAGCATAGGTACACCGCCATTGAGAAAGAATGCCTTGCTCTAGTATTCGCTATTCAGAAAACACAATATTACTTGGCTGGATAGACCATTCATGTAATCTCGCGAGTCAACTCCCTCATGATCATCATGACCAAACCAGGGGCACTCAGTTCCCGCTTGGCTACCTGGGCGATATTATGATCTCTATATAATATGGTGGTCATCCCATAAAATTTCGTCAAGGGTCAAGCACTGGCCGACTTTCTGGCAGCTTACCCGGGGTCGAAAACCTTGAAGCTCTCTGAGGAGATTCCTGACGAGGCGACGAACTCCAACGTCACTTTACACGAAGCTGTGTGGCAAATATTCTTTGATGGTACTTCAAGAGCAGGGCCAAAGGTTGCATCATCGATGGGGTCAGGATAGTATTGATCTTTCCATACAGCATCGTCATCAATCGTGCCTACTCTCTCAAGCAGCTGTGCTCCGATAATATGGCAGAGTAAAATGCCTTAATCATTGAGCTCCAACTTGCTAAACAAGTTGGAGTAGAATACCTGGAGGCTTACGGTGATTTTCAACTAATAGTAAAACAGGTCCGGGGCAATTATGAAGTCCGAAAGAAAGACTTGATCCCCTGCCACCAAGCTGCATTTAGCATTATCGCAACTTTCGAGATATTCTTCATAGAGTACGTCCTTCGGTTGCAAAATATTAAGGATGACGCCTTAGCCGACCTCACTGCATCCTGGGCAGTACCAAACAACACTCATCAACTAATCGATGTAATCGGCCAAGAGCTGGTTTGTCTCAAGAGAAACCTATGCATATGCCTCAGCTATACAGCGAAGGTCAACACCAATACACAAGACTGGAGGCATGCATCCATTGACTATATAGTCTATGGAATTCTCCCCAAAAATCCAAAGGAAGCCATGTCTATCAGGAGACGTTTTCTCTGGTTCTACTATGATACGGCTACTAAAATGCTGTATCGTCGCTCATATGACTGCCTTCTCCTATGGTGCCTATCGAACGCAGAAGCCAAATAGGCACTTCGGAAAGCCTATGATGGCGTCTGCGATGCCCATCAACCCGGTCTGAAGCTGCAAGACCGTCTTCGGAGAATGGTCTACTACTGGCCTACGATGGTAGCAGATGCTGTTAATTATGTGAAAAAATATCAGACATGCCACATCCATGCAGACTTTAACCACCAACCCTCAGAGTTCCTACACCCGACTGTTGCGTCCTGGCCGTTTGAAGCCTAGGGTATGGATATTCTCAGGGGCAGGCTCCTCAATCGCGACCTCAAGATTAGGAGACATCGACTCTCCATCTTATTATGCGTAAGAGACCCTAACAGCCAAAGACCACCTAGGGTGATCCGTCCCCCCTATGGCTATAAAGTTTCAAACAAACCAGAAAAATAAGTTCATATAGAGGAGTCACAATAATTAAATTAAGAGGTCTTACGGATATGCTATTGCATCTAAAGTGGGGTCCGGTTCAAAAGACACCAGCGCACTGGGTCTTACCTCCTCTCTTACATCCTCCGTAGGAGGATTGGATCCTTCTATAAGCCCCACCTTCGGAACCTTCTCGACTCATGCTCGCTTGGAATGACTCAGTTGATGAGCCACAATCGTCTTGCACTTATGAGTAAAAAGGCCAACAGAAGGAGCCCCTTCGTCAGTCGACGGGTTTGAATCAACAAGCAAAGGTCGGGCCACGCCCTTGCCCTTTTTGGTCTTTCGTCGACCTTTCGAAGACGGAGGCACAAAAATAGTGCCCGCCAGGTAGCTCGTCCCGGGTTCATAATTAGACGGGGGAGCGTTGACTTTATAGTAGAGACTCCATGCAGTAAACATCATGGGTAGTACAACGTCGGCCATCGATAATCCAAACTTAGCTTGGATTCCGACGGCGACATAGTAGCTCCACGTACGAGCACCATCGAGAAGATTGCCGCAATACTCGAGGGAAGCACTAGGAGTATCCAACAGAAGTTGGCAGTACCCGAAATGACAAGCAAACCAACTGGGTTGATAGGGCTCCAAGTAGACGTCACCCCAATTTTGATACACCAAATAGGAAGAACGTATAGGGAGAAGGCAACAGTAAAGTTTTGTCGATAGCGGACGGTCAACAGCCCTACTGTCTCAGTAAATAACACTCATTTCCCCCTCAGTAAATTCGGGGACGGTACAAAAGAACGTCCAATCGTTCAGATAAGCAAGCTCCCTCCTATAAGAGGGCACATTCTCGCACTTCCACTTTATTCCCCTTGTAGCGGGAGATAACAACATCCCCCTCCAATATTCCTCCCTGGGTGCCAGGACGTATTAAGGACCGATGGTGCAATAAAAGCCAATCCATCAAGTAGTGATGGGGTAACTCTATCCTATTGAACTCTTTAACCCCTTTGTGGTGCTTTACCTTGGAGACAAAATATCTGAGACCATGGTAAATGCACCAGAACATCGCGGATAGCAGCGCAAGAGAATGGCCAAAAACTAGCTGCACGGCCGGAAGAATAAGATTACTGCTGATTCTCTCAATCGAGCCTGAACCACCCACGAACACACAGCTGCATAGCCAGATCATCAGATATCCCGCTAGCAGTGCCTTCTCAGATATCTCATTGGTATCCATGAAGAAGTAGCTCAACTCCTCACTCTCGGCAGACGGATCGCGAGCGATAGATGCCTCGCGATACTTCTAGATCAATGCTACGACATCCTATTGGGATTGTAGCCCACGGACATAAACTTCATCCAACTCGGTCTCCTCCAAAAAAAGATAATGCATCCATATAATAATGTGGGGGATGTCCCCTTCGGACGGCTTCTCCTCCTTAAATATTCTTTGGCAAATACTATGATAGTACAATAGCTCCACGTACACTGCTACGAGCTCCGAATTCTCCTTTTTGAGGTCCCCTAGTTTGCTGTTATTCGGGGCATATTCCTCATAAGGTACATCGTCCCAGGGGAGCTTCGACACCGAATCTATCTCATGCAAAGAAAGCCCCATCTCACCACCAGGCATGAAAAAAGTCCCCGTATGGCAGTTATACATCTCCATCAAGGCGATAAAGAGGCAACGGTTCATCTCCAGGCCATAACAGGTGCCCTGTACAGCATGAAAGATATTAGTGTCACGTAGTTTCGTCTTATAGTGCCTCAGCACCCATTGGGTCAACCGACACTATGAGGGACTGAAATGGGCCCAGCCAATAGTCCTTAATTGAACAGAAGGATAACTCCCTTTCTTGGCCACTTGGTGGAGGAACATGTCCGCAGCGTAAGCTTCGAGATTTGTCCCTAAGTCGCTCCTGACAACCCCCGGTGCCGACCCGAGATAAGAATATGAAGGCGACTCCTTATGGAAAGAGAAAGTCTCCTTCTCCTTATGGCAAGAGAAAGTCCCCTTCTCATATCCGATCCATTCCGGATGTTACCAAGGAGGCCCCCCCCGTGGCTCGGGCGTCAGGTTCCAGTTCATCTTCCTCCGGCTTATTACTACGTGGAAGTCCGACAGAGGCATATGGTGCTCAAAAGCGGACAACGACATCTTTGCCCGGTAATGGGTAAAAGTCCTGTTCTCTTTGGACTTCTCCAAGTCTGAAGTAGAGGTAGTCATTACATCCCCAAAAAGAAAGAAGTATTTCTTAAAAAATTAATCGTGCCCAATAACACTTTTCCCTGCGTTCACCTGGCTTTGAAGGTAAAAATTACTCTGGACGACAATCAACTCTTGCCTCTCGGACGAGAAACCCCTATCCAGTTGTACTTGCACGCTGGTAGTCAAATCCGTAAAGTTCATGCTCAACGGGACCCGCTCAGGGTTAAGAATCAACTCACTAGAAGGAGTTGCGGGTAAGCTCACTGGAAAGACCATAAAAGAAGCATAAATTATCACGTATGCCAAAGTATCACAATAAAAATCCATGCGTGTCACCCATACAAGGCGCATACTAGATCTGCACAAAGCAGGGTTACCACCCATGCGACAAATACATGGGATACACATCGTAAAACCATGCATCCATGCGACAGGTTGTGTCAGAGGTCTGCGCACTCAGGCGGCTAGACTCGGGAGAAGGTCGTGCATGCATGTCTCTTCATTCATGTAATGAACCATATAAGCAATGCCTCAGGGTTTTCATTTGTCGTCATCCCCGGAGGAAACCCAACATTTGACGGGCTTTTCCATGTCAGAGGGAATCTTCAGGGAGACATCCCCTGCGGCGAGAATCCTCCCTCTTCTAGTGCCCTTCTTCTTTGGGACCGAAGCCTAAGTTGCTATGTCCTTGCCCTTGGCAGTAGTGGAAGAAGAAGGAGTTTGAGAAGCCACGACAGTCATCGATGAGGAACATAAGAAAAATCCCAACAAGGAAGGAAAAAATTAGCAAAGAGTCTATCGCTTTCCCGACTTCCCCTTTTTTATAGCCCAAACTATCTTGATCCACGTGTAAACCTAAGATAAGAATAGTGCTTGAAGTCTTGATCCGCCGTTACACATAAATGAACCATCGCCTTGTGCTCCGCATCGTGAGATGGCTCAGAATCCCAAGAAATCTCCCCGAGGGTCGAATCGAATCCTACATTAAATGGAGATATGACAGCCTGGAAACACTCATCCGTCCGGCCCACGACCATGCAGACCTAACATCTATACGACCTTCTAGCCATGCGGCCAAAAGTGCTTCTCCCTCCTTGCTTCTTATTCTAAGTATTCCAAACTTATTTGTTTCAAAACTTTGAAGGGGGTCTTGTAGAAGCATAGAAAATATGCAACCATACGAGCCAGCACCCCAAAAATAAAAACTAAAAAGAGATCATGCCGCATAGTCTCCCTGTGGCCCAACAAGCCAACAGCCATGTGCCATAAAAAGGAGGCTCAAATCATGCCACAGAGTCACCATGCGACCCAAAAAAATATGACATCTATGTGTCCCCAATCAGCCAAAGCAGCTTGGCCGTAGAAGGACCTAACAAGGCATCCCGTCAGCAGGATCTTCTTTGACACTGAATCTTGACGAAACAGATTTTTTGACTTCCTCAAAAGACATGAACACACTAAAATGTCAAAAGTCTCACGTCAGCACAAAACTTTACTCTCGAAAGATATGTAGTACCGTGTGTACAACACAACCGGTCTCATACGACTCTATGCGGTCTCATGCGTCCCAGAATCCATGCGGTCCCGTACGTCTCTTGCTCCATGTGTTTCAGAATCTATGCGGTCCCATGTGTCTCTGGCCCCATGCATCATGGACTCCGTACGGTCCATGCGTCTCTTGCTCCATGAGTCCCAGACTTCATACGGTTCATGCGTATCTTGATCCACGAGTCCTAGATTCCATGCGTTCTATTCCTCTCTGGCCACATGGGTTTCAAACCCCATGACGACCAAATCTTGCTGTTTTGACAAGAGTGATTCATTCCAACCAAGTGCGGACTATGTGTCAAGCTGACCCAGTCACGCCCACAAAGGACGAGAACCACCCAAATCGTTAGCAATAAAAATCCTAACAAATGCCCATATGGTAGCTCGACCTGCTCACGGTTACAGCTTTACCCTGTTATGAAGAGACACGTAGCACCCACCAGCATCCATGTGGCCCAATATATGTGCGCCCAGGATGACTATAAATATTAGGGTACCACACTCGAACAAAAGGCTGGCTGGCTATCTGCGTATCTACACTCCATCAAGAGAGAAGAGCTTCCGAATCGGATCATCCATAGAGTAAAGAGAGTTGCTACACTCCCAACCCTCCATCGTTACCCCTAGAACGCAAAATTTGTACTTAAATTGTCTGTTTAGAACTCCTCTCTGTACTCTCTTTAGTTTATTTATTAAATCAAGTTCTTTCTTAAAGACTTTCAAATTTAATGGTGAATAATATTAATATTATGTATTTTTGGTAAATAGTAAATGGAAGCATATATAATATATTATTTATAAATATGTTCTCTTGACGGTTGTAAAATATCAACAAAGTATTATTTTTTTAACAGTTTTTAAACATCAAAAAATATCTTTCTTGATAGTTTTTACCCGACAAGAAAGAACTTTCATGACGGTCATTACCCATCATCTAGACCACAGTCAAGAAAAGTTTTTCGTTACCATGATGATTTTCAGTTAAGTACTCTTGACGGGTTAAAACCGTCAAGAAAGGCTTCTTACTTGACGATTTAAAACCGTCAAGAAAAAAATCGTCAAGAAAAGTAGAGACTTTTTTTTACTGTTGCCTAGATGACGGATCCAGAACCGTCAAAAAAATCCTTTCTTGGCGTGAAAAATAGTCAAGAAAAGCCATTTTTCTTGTAGTAAAAATTCTAACGGAAACTCTAAAATCCATTAGAACTTTTTTTAGATAATAAAATCCATTAAATTGGAAAGTATTACCTGTTACAAGAAAAATACTAACAATCACTCGCATTTTAACTCTAATGTTGATAAAATATGACATAGATTTATGAATTGTATTCAATTTTCTAATCAAATTCATATTCTTATTTTCTTTACGGATATGGATTCATTCTAGCTCTATATCTATTATAAGTTGTATCATTTTTTATATCAACCATTAAAAAATCAATATTGTTAATTTTTTCATGGTATTAGCTCCTACAGTTTTTCAATCCTAAAATTGCTTCTCTACTATACATCCGTCGTCGTTAATTCGTTGTCCTTGTTCTCTTTTTCAAATGTTGTCGACTACCCATCTATTTTTAGTACTTAATAGAAGCAAGCTTCTTATATGTTGTTTTTGTTCTTTGAGGCTAGTTGTTTTCACCAAAGCATCCTTCTCAAAAGGAAGTAAGTCATCTTTTGTGATACGAAGAAGGAAAAGGAAAAAAATTCAGGGAATGAAAGAGTTTTCTTTTAAAAAAATTTGAAAACACCATGGTTATGGTCTTATGGATTTCTTTATTTAATAATAGAGCTTTTGGGCATAGTTCTGTGTTACGACCCACACCCGGATGTGAGGACACAACTACGTGAGTAACGTTCAGCCTATGCCGCAATATCGGCAGTAAAATGCTATCTAGGTCAACAATACTATATATCCATCTCACATAATAATATATATAACCTGTTAATGATATCTCAACTCCAAAAAGTAGGATAATATGATAATATATAATGATAATCAAAACTCAATAACAATATACTAGAGGACGATAATGGTATGATATCATATAAGGAATTGAAATCATAAAGTCACAGGCTAGAAAATCATAAACAAATCTCCAAGTATAGAGTCTAATAACAAGTCACAATAAGTCTAAATTTTAAACAACTCAAATGTCTAAGCTGGAGACAGATCTAGTACAATATAAAAGTACTAGCAAATATAACTAAGAAAATTGGTGACACCGGCTAAATCTTCCGATAATCACTCATGAATGGCAGGGCCCATAATTGCTACTCCATGTTGTGGTCCGTAGTATGTAGGTCACCAATCCTCTAAGTAATCATCTAAAAAATATATCCAGTCAAGATGGAATAAGTATAATCCAATAATAGTTTCAATTAATTAATAAATAGTATAAAATAATAAATAGAGGATGATATATATAAGAAAATAATAAACTAATATTATGATAAATAGTAAAAAGAGACAGGTAATATAAGCAATATGGTTCAACCAGTGCATGCATGAAGTGGAAGAGAAAGGAACTACAAGTATCAGGTGTAAGGCAATATAATCTATGAACTGAACAGGAAAAATTATAACTATACTAAGTGTTTTGAAATATTATTTAGATATGTGATCGGCTTGGGATATTTAATTATTTACACTAGAAAAAAACTGGCTCAATCATACGTGAAGTGCATGATTAGCTAGTAGCCGATGATTTACACTACTTGCCAATAGTTCTCTATCACATATCTAGCTAGTAGTTTTCCTGCCCCGACTGGTACGATGAATCCAACCATGACACATCACTATCCAATATATCTAATATTATCCAATGTTATCCAATGTCAATACCATGACTTAAGATCCAATGCATGTACCAACCCGTGTATCATCGTGTCAAAAAACATGTACAACATTTCTAAACACTTGAATCATAGTAATTATCAAATAATAGAAATTATTTTAGAATGTACTCGACTGTGTTCCTGAGCAATGAATACCAAACAGTGTCTGTACTGAAGTCCAGACCTATATATGAATTATCAATGTTAACAAGTGATTTGGAATCATAAATATGCTCTATTTTCTCAAAACTAGGTTTTTTGGTTAAAAAATACCAAGTTAGTTGACCTACAAGGTCAAACTAGCTAATACTAGCTAATACCTAGGTAATACTAGGTTAATACTAGGTTTTTAGGTCATACTAGTAGGTTTCTATCATATATTACCTTAATATATACTTATATCTATAATTCCTAGTAATACCATGACCTATAGCTAATTACCTTACCCGTATCATGGTATCTTAACCCGTATCAAGCCACCTACCCAATATCTTAAGATAACCTAGTATCTTGGTATAACTCTATATACATACTACATATATATTTAAGTATCATAATACTTTAGCTTATACACTATTATCTTAACTATTAACTCAATATCTTAATATTATTTATTACCTTATCTAGATACCTTACCTTAATATCCAACACCTTCACCTAATACCAATATCTAGTATCAATACTTTGATACCACCATCCAACTCAAGTATTTTGATGCTAAGATACTCCCCGCATTCTAGTATCTTACCAATTACTATAATTTCATAACTTCCTTAGTATCCTAGTCAAATACCTTACGCATATTTCAAATACCTAGCTATGGATCAATACCTTACCCCGCTACTCTGTAGCTTGCTATCTCTAACACTCGTAACTTACCTTAGAACCTAGTACTTAGTACCTTAATACCTATACTTATAGTCCATATGAGTATACATATCCCAATACATATATGTATCCAACTAACACACAATACCCAAACAAAAATCCTAATACCCTATCTTAGCCTAAATGATTAACCATTACCTTGGATATAGGCTAATACCTTGACCCTAGCTATACTTAAAATATTACTTCCAAATACTTAGCATCATAGTCTAATACTTAGTATTCTATGATACCTTAATCTTTCACTTGCGACCTTAGCCTACGCAATTACCTAATCACTTATTCCCTTACATTCATATCAATACATGATACTAACCTCAAGGGTTTTGGTACCCAACCCACACATAACATTAACTCCCTTGGATACTTGACACCAACTTAGCTTAATACCCAATACTTAATCTTTACACTAACCCCCACACTAATACACCTACTTCACTTTACATGGACACATGGATACTAGACCTTAATTCCCTACTTGTCACAGTGTATCACAACCACTGTTACTTCCCAAGGATACCCTCAACACACACACACACACACACACACTCTGATTGTATAACCTACCAACAACAGTTAATCCCTACCCCTAGCAGCACAGCACATCTCTCCTCCCTTACCTGTTGTTCAGGTCCTCAAACTCTATAATAACATCAACCCCCTGTAGAAGCACGACAAGTGCACCTCCCCTAAAGGATGATTAAAAATGGGATCAGTAGAAGCAGTAGCGTACTACCCTTCAAACTGAAGACAATAAAGCAGTGGCACTCTCCATATATATTACTTCAGCAGCATATTTCATATGCCCCGACTTAGCAGCGTATTTTGCTCACAATTATCCAACATAATACAATGGCGTATAATACCACCATTCATCAAACATTACATGAGATAAACTTGATAGTTGATAATCTGACACAACAATCGAAGAGTTTACGATGTTTGATGCAGAAGATCAATGGCACGCCGATACAGGTTGTCGTTTAGCGACTGAGTAAAATTGCCACTTCGTTCATTTATATGCCGACCTTCTAGTTTCCTCTTAGTACACCAAGGTTTTAACCTCTCAACATTATGCCAAGGCCGTTACTTCATCAGAGTATGCCTACATTGCCACATCAAAAGCTGCCTCAACCTAACACAACAAAGCATTAAATGCAAAGTATTTCTAGCACGCCGACCAAGAATGTCGTTTAGTGACCAAGGTTGCTACCTCAGTCCAAGTACGCTACCAATGCCACTTTGCTATGATAAGCCGATAGTTCTATTTCGAACAGAGTATGCCATTGATGTTATCTCTTTCGAATACGCCGACTTGGACACTCTAGAAACGGTATGCCAATGGTGCTACCACTCACTAAGTACGCAAAAATTGGTCCTTCGACCTGAGTTTGCCTGCATGATTATCTCCTCAGGCATATGCCAGTATGGTCATTTCTTCAGATGTAGGCCAGCATGGCTACTGCTTTCAAATATTACCCCGGTATTAATAACCGACAGTGAGCATTTATGGTGATGTGTCATGCATGACATATCCTTCATGGACGTGTATATGCAACTTCTCCCATGTCCTGATCCTTTCTCGTATAGGAAGCCATGTGTCGAGCAGTCAGTGATCTGTGCACCCATTTTCTAGAACGTGGACTGTGTGCCTTCAAAATATACGGGTACAATAAAAAAACATAGTGTATATTGCTCGTGCGTATACGTGCATGCAAGTAACCGTCTTCAACATAAAAAACTATAAATATGTGGATCAATATATCTATCAGCAGCGACCTAGAAAGATAGAGGAGAAGAAGAATATAAGCTTTTTCGTGCTTGTATGGCCAAACTACTCATTGCCAGACTATCCAAGTGATCCAAGTATTTCAACATCTCTTTCTTGTGTCGAGTAGTCAAATGAGTAAGTAATCAACTGCAGATTAGTTCTCCATAGCTATACTTTTCCAAATTTATTGTACTTAGATTCCTGTTTAGGATCTTTTGTACCACTTTTCCTTTAATAGTTTGTAACATAAAGTTTTGTATAAATATTTGTTTATTGTAAACAAGATGACGACTCTGTTGGGGGCAACCTTCTTCTTTGACGAGAAGGTGATAGCTCAATAAGACACCGTGGTAATTGGCTCAACGTAGAAGAATTTTGTCATAAATTTTGACCAACATGCCTATGAAGAGATGCTCAACATTGTGGGGGTAACACCAGCCCCTCATCCGCACCCAAGACAAGGAAATCCGTAAGATGTGGCTACCCAAATCTCTCTCTCCCAACCATTATGCTGGTATCAGCAAGAACAAGGGAGTTCAAAATTCTAGCAACGAGGACCCATTATTTGTTTCCTCATCCCAGTCTGTGACATGGTGGATACCCCTCTTGGCCACGTTGTTATGCCAATTAATAGGAAAAAACTATATATCTCTCGCAACAATAAGCGAGGGGTGAACTAAACATTCTTGGGCAGAGAAATTCATAATGATGCCATGGTGGTTGTTCATTCCCAAGCTACCGAACCTTTGCATATTTAATATAACGTACAAGGCTAGGATGTTGTCATTGTCAACTCGCATCCTTGCAAAAGTACACGTCTACTCACCAATGGTAACAATACTAAATTGTTATGTCTGGACTTCTATCAGCACACAAAACAGAAGTCAGTGAAGGCTCCACTCCCGTGTGTTCAAATGGAACGCACTACATATGGGAAATTTTGTATCTCCCATCTTGAAGATATGCAAGTTGCACCCAAAATCCAGACTTACATGCAAAGTTGTGCGAACAAAGGCAGAACTCTTCTTTTTCCACTACAGTACCCCAGTGTACTCCACCGAGGACTACTTCTCAACTCAGTGCTACACTGTATACACAGGGTACCAAGAACTTTGGTTCTGAGTGAATTGTAACTGATGTAACAAGGCTTAGTCTCCCTTCCTCCTTCTAAACTACGCTAACTCATTATATAAAAACATAGAGAAATAGAGTCCTCTTTGCCTGCGATGGTTCTCCCTAATGAGCATTGTTGCAACGGCCACAAAGTTATATACGATAAGTTATATTCGATTGTTGCTGCGCATCACCAAGACGGTTTGTGTTTGCCCGATTGACTTATATTGTGCCCATTAGATACCAGGCAGAAATGCAAGATAAAAATTAAAAAGAGGAAGATGAACTTCTTTTTGCCCCAGTAAACATGGCCTCACACCTTTCCCGCAGTGAAAGACGTTCAAGATGGCAAATATCGAGGACACCCAGTTAGAGGAGGTTCGACTAGCTTGTCGAATCCTTTGAAGGAGTTTTCAAAAATACTCATTCTCAAAGGCGGGAACTATTGCTTAAGAGGAGTCCCCATTCCTCAAAATCAAAAGCAGATCTTGCTGGGGGTGACTATCCCCTTGAATCAGAGACAAACAATATGGACTCCAACTACACAATGCTTTCCACAAGCCTTCTGTCGTACACAGAGAAGCTAGTATATATACTATTGGCGATGAACAGGATATTCCTTTATCAGGGAATACTGAGCAATGTCTCAATACATTGGAAACCGTAATCAAAGACATAGACAATATAATACAGAATATGCATCAGGTGATGTTAGTCCAACACTTTCCTATACCAGTACCTATTCAGATGGCCACGCCTATTGCCACACAACCCAGTCTAGGAGTAACACTTTCTCAAGATAATATAAATTCGAAAGCAATTTTTAATCAAGAATCGACCTTACCAACTCTTGACCCTCTCATACCGGATGGAACTAACAAGTTCAACTAGCATCACTTCAGTCAGCTATATCCTCATAAACTGAGGATCCATATAAATTTATTCGTGATTTATAGGCCCAGTTTGATGCTTTGAAAAACAAAGACCAACTCCAGAAGTTGGTAGTGAAACAACCTTATCCACCTCATTGGGATAATGTTCCTTTCCCTCCCAACTATAAGCCTCAATCGATGGTCTTATTTGATGCAAGGACATCTATGCGTCAATATATCAACTACTTTAATATGATGACATTTCACAAAGGAATGATGCCCTCCTCACCAGGGTATTCGTTGGATGCTTAGCCAGAGTTGCCTATAACGGGTACTATAGTTTGTTTGATAACTGCATATCATCGTTTTAAGATCTAAAATTTCTCTTCCTGACCTGATTATATAACAGACGCATGAACATGACTATGTCTTCACTCACTGACATCAATTAAAAGGATAAGAAAACTGCTCGCTGTTTGATATTTAAATCAAAAAGAGAACTAAAAAAACTGGATTTGATTAACAAACTAAGAAAAAGAACAGAGAAGTCATAGAATATAATCTTAGTAAAAATTTATTTTCTGGGGGGTGACAATGTAGGGTTAGGAGTGTAGCAACTCTCTTTACTCCATGGACGATCCGATGCAGAAGCTCTTCTCTCTCGCTCGAGTATAAATCCGCAGATAGCCAGCCTTGGGTTTTTGGTCTGGTCTCTCTTTGAAGCAGATAAAGTTAACCTTTAGAACGTTTAAGTTACTTCTATCTATAGTGATCGTAACTGTTGTTGTAAGCAAACTCTACCAAATGGAGATGGTCCTCCCAAGAACCCCCAAAATCTAGTACACAAGTGCGCAACATATCCTTAAGAGTCTAGATAGTCCTCTCTGACTGCCCATCTGTCTGGGGATGATATGCAGTACTGAACTTGAGCTGAGTGTCCAAACTCTCCTGCAAACTCCTCCAAAAATAAGAAGTGAAACGACTATCTCGATCTGAGACTATGCTGACGGGAACTCCATGTATCCTAACGATTTGCCTCACATACATCTCTGCCAGCTTCTCCGTAGACAAACCCACCTTGAAAGGCAAAAAGTGGGCCGACTTGGTCAACCTATCAACAATGACCCAAATCGCGTCCTTCTCTCCTGGAGATCGTGAAAGTTCGGACACAAAATCCATAGTAATGTGTTCCCACTTCCACTCTGGAATGGGTAATGGCTGAAGTAAACTCCTGGCCTCTGCCTCTCGGCTTTCACCTGCTGGCACACTAAGCATCTGGATACAAACTGTGTCACTTCCCTCTTCATGCCATACCACCACACACTCTCTCACATATCCCGATACATCTTGTTAGCACCTGGACGCATGGAATACTGAGAGCGATGCGCTTCCTGCAATACCTCCTCTCGCAACTCCCCACTCGGCACACACAATCTAACTCCATGCCTCAAAGATCCATCTGCTGCAATAATGAAATCATCCTCCAATCCTGCTCTCACCTGAGCTCTGATACTCCTTAGAGATACATCATCATACTGTGCTATCTTCATCCTGTCCATCAAATCTGAGTGTATCTGCAATCCCCACATCTGCATAGCACACCCAGGAACAATCATCTCAATGCCCAAGCTCTCCAAGTCCTCCAACAAATATCGATCCTGCGTCAAGAACATAGCTACCGGATACCTGCTCTAAGCATCGGCAACTACATTTGCTTTCCCAGGATGATATTGCAAAGAGATATCAAAATCCTTCATCAGTTCCAACCACCGACGCTGCCTCATGTTCAACTCCTTTTGCGTAAAAACGTACGTGAAAACGTACTTCAAGCTTTTGTGGTCTGTGAAGATCTCCACATGCTCTCCGTACAAATAATGTTTCCACAACTTCAGGGCAAATATGACAGCTGCCAACTCTAAATCATGGGTAGGATAGTTCTTTTCATGAGGACGCAATTGCCTGGATGCATAGGCAATCACTTTCCCATGCTGCTGAAGAACATAAACTAAACCCTTCTCCGATGCATCACTATAAATAGTGAAACCTCCGGACCCTGATGGCAACGTCAAAATAGGAGCAGACGTCAACCTCTTCTTCAACTCATCAAAAGCAACCTGACAATCCTCCGTCAAACAAACTCCACATCCTTCCTCGTGAGTCTGGTCATCGGCTCGGCAATCCTCGAAAAATCTTGCACAAACTTCCTGTAATATTCTGCCAATCCTAAGAAACTCCTGATCTCTGCTACTGAACTTGAGTCTTCCAAGATTCCACTGCTGAAATCTTCTTCGGATCCACTGAAATACCATCACCAGTCACAACATGCCCCAAGAACTCCACCTTGTCCAAGAAAAACTCACACTTGGACAACTTCCCATACAACTTCTACTTCCTCAACACATCCAACACAATCCTCAAGTGCTCCTCATGCTCCTCCGGTGTCCTCGAGTATATGAGTATGTCGTCGATGAACACCACCACGAACTTGTCAAGGTACTGGTGGAACACCTTGTTCATCAAGTTCATAAATACCGCTGGTACATTAGTCAAACCAAACGACATTATCATAAACTCGTACTGACCATACCGAGTTCTAAAAGCAGTCTTCGGTATGTCCTCCGGCTTCACCTTCACTTGATGGTAGCCTGATCTCAAATCTATCTTGGAAAACACCTTCGCACCACTCAACTGATCAAACAGATCATCAATCCGTGGTAAAGGATACTTATTCTTGATAGTGAGATTATTCAAAGCCCTGTAATCAATGTACATGCGCACCGATCCATCCTTCTTCGGCACAAACAATACCGGGGCTCCCCATGGTAAAGAACTCGATCTGATAAACACCTTATCCTGTAATTCGTCCACCTGCTTCTTCAATTTGACCAGCTCGCTGTTGTTTACTCTATAGACATGCTGCAAAATTGGTTCTGCACCTGGCACCAAGTCTATAGAAAATTCAACATCTCGATCTGGCGGCAATCCTGGCAATTCCTCAGGAAACACATCCAAGAACTCTGCTATCAATGGATGCGGCAACTCCTTGTCTTCCACCATAGCTCCACAAATAATGCCTTCGCCCTGCTCTGCAGCTCCTCTAGCAAACTCGAACTCTGGCTCTCCTGGCGGACCAAACAAAACTCTACCTCCTCTACAGTCTATGTTAGTACGGTGCCTACTCAACCAATCCATCTCGAGTACAATATCGTAGCTCGGAAGAGGCATTACAAGTAGACACGAACTCAACTCCCGGCCTCCCAGAGTAACTCTTCGATCCTTGCAAATATCATTAACCAGGATAATGCCTCCCCCGGTCATGATCTTGCAAGTTCTAAGCAAAGACTCAGCTACCAAACCATGCTTTAGAGCAAAAGAAACAGATACAAAACTATGGGAAGCACCACTATCAAACAAAGCTAAAGCTGGAATGGAATCAAGAAGAATAGAACCTGCAATGACATCTCCGGTGGGTTCCTCCTCTTCGACGGTCATAGCAAACGCTCGTCCCTGTCGAGCACCTCCCTGCTGTTGATGCTGGACAAAACGCTGCTGCTGTGTCGGAAGTGGTCCCCTCGACTGTGCTACATGTGGTCTCGTCTGCATTCTCGGAACTGGAGCTGCTCCTTGAACTGCATGACGAGGACACTCCCTCGATTGATGCCCTTCAGTACCACAATATAAACAAACTCCTAGCCTCCTCCTACAAACTTCCCAGATGTGGCTGGGCTTCTTGCAGAAGTTGCATGGAGCTTGCTGTAACTGTCTCTGCTGCTGAGGTGCCTGGTAAAAAGGTACTCTCGCTAGAGTCTGGTTCTGCTGTGGCTGCTGGAAAGGTCTGGACTGGAAATGAGGACGTTTGGCAGATACTGCACTGCCGTTGGCCCCCAAAAAAGAATCATGGTCTCTCTTGGTCTTCAAACCCAGATCCCGCTCAACCTTGTGTGCCTCCGCAAGTATCTCCGAGTATGTCTCATAAAAAGACGGAATGAGAATCTTTACTTCCCAGTTTAGACCCTCACGGAAATAAATAGCTCGAACCTCCGGTTTCCTCACCAAATACTCTGCAAATCGGCTCAACCTACCGAACTCCGCAGCGTATTCTTCCATAGACATGCTCCCCTAAATGAGACTCTCAAATTATCTCCCCAAGTCAAGCCTGTCCATCCGGGCAAAAAACTTCTTCTTGAAAAGGTCCTTGAATACCTCCCAAGATTGTCCTACGTCAACCAGTACTGGCTCATTCCTGAACCAAGTACGAGCGACGTCGAACAGTTGAAGTCCTACCGCCTCAACCTTCAGATCTTCAGAAAGACAGGACACCCTCATAAGACGCTCAATGTCCTCGAGCCAATCATCAGCATAGACGATGCCCTCCGTCCCTTTGAAAACCCTAGGCTCCAGTTTCTTGAAGTCCTGAATATTGCCTGGCCGAAGCTGAGCAACCTGAGGAACAGCCTGCTGCTGGACCGGAACTCCTCTCTCAACTACAGCATGAGCAAGCTGATGAGCACTCTCGTTGCCCTGCCGTAGGACGTCGGTCTGCCTCTGATGTGCCTCTGACTGAGCCCTCTGTGCCTCAAGCATCTCACGAAACAGTGTAAACATCTGTGACGCCTCTGCTGGCACAGAAGGTGGAGGTGGAAGCCCCTCAGATACAGCTGGCACAGTCCTCTGAGTAGGTGGTGGACCTTCGAAAGCAGCTGATACTCCAATCACTGGAGAAGTGACTGGTGCAGGCCCTCGGGACGTCGCAGACCTCTCAGAAGCTGCTCTCCCCTGCTGTGATCTAGTCTTAGGCGGTATCCTGAGACAAAGCGAAAGAAAGAATCAATATGGCACAAGATGTAAGACATCAAGGAAAGGACAGTTTAAGGGATCAAGTATCAATGTCAAAGGAGAATAGTTGAATCAAAAGAATTTTCCTAGATGTGATTGAGTATCTCAGCCTATATCCTATATCCTATCGCAGGCTCGCAGTAGTACAACTAAGTTGTCGCACTACCACGACAACACATACTTGTGAAGCTAGACCTGCATGGGCCACCACCAAAAATGTGTCATGACCCGCACCCGGTGTAAGGGTACTAGTCGGAAACAACGCCCAGCCTACGTCGCAGAATCGGCGGTAGAACGCTGTCTAGATAGTCTATCTAACAATATAATGAACCACCAATAATGATAGTATACTCAATCACAGAACTAAGATAAAAATGAGCACGAATCAGATAAAGAATAGAATAGTCATAATATAACTCATGAGTCTAAATAATACATCAATGAGTCTGAAGAATAACACAAAAAGCTGGAGACAAATCCAGTACAAAGAATACTATGAAGCTACAACTCCAGGGTCAACTGTCTCAGTTGGGATAAGTCCCTCTTGAGCCAGGGTCTCAGAATCTAAACCCACAACATTCTGGGGTCCATAAAAGGTAGGGTACCACTCCTCAGTATCATCTGGAAAAATATATCCAGTCAGGAAAGGAGCAGAGTACATATCTAACAGCAGTTCTAATTAATGATAAGAACTATGTAGCAGTAAATAGCTGTGGATAAACAAGATGCACAATAGATATAAGAGATATATGTACGATAAGAAAATACTGGAAATAAATACAATAATTAACAATATGCCAATGAAATAATAATACTAATGACTAAGTGTGTGAGTACTAGCTTAACATGTGATCGGCTTGGGCAAGATGCAATACGGCCTGGCTAATCATAAGTGCGGTTTATGATCAATACTATTCATTTACCAGTACTTTATTCAATAGGGATTTGATCACATATCTATACTAATACTCCCCACCCCGACTGGAATAATAGATCCAACCACGGTATGCTATGGCACGAGATTCCCAAAGAAGATAGCTAGTCTCTCCGAGAATCGGTGTCTGTACATGTACAAGATAACCAATGAAACAATACTTGCACCATATACACCATATACCAAGGAATAACATCTCATGACGAGATCCGGATATACCAATTCGTGTAACCATAGTGTCAAGAGAACATGGATATCTACACTAGATACAGTGAACATAGAGGATATCATAAATGAGAAACTATCAGAGAATGTACTCGCCTGAAGTCCAATGAATAGTCTCACAGATGTCTGACTCGGTGCCTCGAAGACCTAGATATGGAATACAATATCAATACAAGGTTCCGAAAAGAGAACAAGTTAAACTAGTCAACTTCTAGGTCAATAAGTCAATTCTAAGTCAAAAGTCAACTGTGGTCAACCCAAGGTCAACTATCTATTTCTAGGTTGTACAAGTCTAGAACCAAAAACTTGGATCAAAATACTAAGCTCTAAGTCATAAGACTACGTCCTTAAATATTAGGATACCGTATCTTCGGATACGTGAATCCAAAATAAACCTCACAATACTAATAATAATAATGCATAATATAGAATATTAAATACAACAATTTAGGAATCAAGGTTTTGAACCCAATTGGTATCCACACAAAGTAATGCTCAAGATACATATAGGTATATTATTTACTCTAATACATAATATATTATATATAAACTAATATATTATATATAAATAAAATAATAACAATACTAGTATTATACCTCACAATAACACATATATATATATATATACATATATATATACAAATATAATATATAATATATAAACTAAATTTGCCCAATTGTTACTGAAAATAGTGTGCTAAAACACTAATTTTCAATAAACGGACGTATAGTGACAGTCGACTGTCACAGAAAAACTGTCGCCAAAACGCTACTGTGCAACTGCACTGCTGTCACTCCTTTTGTGACAGTTTTCAACTGTCACCAAAGTCGGCGTCGCAACTGCTGCGAATTTCCGCTGCTGCATGCGGTTATTAATGACAGTGGCGGCTCTGTCATTAATAACCCGCCGCCATTGTTACAACGGCTGTTGTAACCGTTCTAACAATGACAGTTCACTGTCATTGATCCTACTGTCACCAAAAACAGTAAATATATATATATATATAAATATATGTATAGAAATATATAAATATATAAATCAATATATTTATATATATAAAACAATTAATTTAATATATACTTATATATATATACATAATCCTACACAAATAATTACTAATAGCTACAAAACACATGGCATGTATTAATATACATATTTTAACATAGCTAGAAGCACACATAAAATATATTCATTAAAATACAATTAATTATATAATAATTATAATTAATATAATTACTCATTTAAACACATAAATATATTTTATAAAACATTTATGTATAATTTATTTTATTAATATGTAGTAACATATATAATTACATGTAAAGAAAACTACATATATTTTTATACGTCATAGTAGCACACATAAAAATATATAGATCTATGCTATAATAAATACCATAATAAATACACTAAAATAAATATATAACATATATATATATATACTAATTATTATACAAGAATTAAAGCATAAATAATTAGATCTATACAAAAACACACACAATTGGAGAGTATCACACAGTATCCCACTAGATCTAGGATACGCATGCGACACGAGTCCAACACACAACCAATTGCACCCCGAAGGACACAAACAAGTCACAAATAATATTTATGAACAAATCAAAGTGTCAAAAGTAGATCTATGTGTCCGTGTCAAAATACGACATGTACAAAGTCCTGTGTCGGAGGAAAATCCCCAAAATGACACGTATCACCAAATTATTGGGATACGAACTACATATACTCAATTGTGGACATGACACTAGCCCCAAACACATAAGCACATGCCCAATTGATCTATAGGATCAATTGACACATATAACAAAATATAAATTCGAAATTCCATCAAAATTGACACAAAAAATACCATAACTTTCTCCATGGGTCTCATATGAACACAAAACCAAGTCCTATGGGTAGTACATACATATAGGTTAATTTTACATGATTAAATCTCAGATTTAGAAGCTATTTTAATGAAAAAACTGAATTATACCTATTGGGAGATGGATTCCCAATGAAACCTCCAATTGAGATAAATTTGCTTCCAAATTATAGATCATTGCTCCTCTTTGTAGATCCTTGCTTCCTCCTTCTAGATCCTTGCTTCTCAACTTTCTAATAGTGAATTGGGAAGAATTTTGAATGAATTTGGTAGGAAATTGGAATGGGAATGAAAGGAATTTGGGAGTGGGAAATTCTAGATCTAGATTTGGAATAAGAATGAGAGGAGAGAGAAGTTTCCCCCCCTCTAATATAGGCCGGCCATGCCCCCTTCCCCAAGCAATTATAAAATGTCCAATGTACCCCTTGGGGCCTCTCATGAAAAAATAATTAAGGAAGGAAGCTTCTAGTCTAATCATTTAATTAATTTAATCCATCTCCTTAACAATGGGCTTTCTAAATGGGCCAAGTCTAACTAATTAATTCATGTTGGTCAACTAAACTAGTTGGGTCCACTAATATAAGTACAAAATAATTAAATAACATATAACAATATTTAAATAATACAATAAATAATTATTTACAATGCACAATATTTAATTAAATAGGAAAAGACTAAAATACCCTTTCCTAAAAATTGTGGTAGTGACAGTATAGGTCTGGTAGCTGCATACGTACTTTCGTTTGGGGCCTTGGTCGAATGGACACTCTGGCCGCATGTTGTAAGGTCGTATGTGTCATGTAGCCGCATACGTGCTTTCGTTTGGGACCTTTGTCGAATGGGTACTCTGGCTGCATGTTTGCTAGGCTGCATGGGGCGTAGCCGCATACGGAGGAACATATGGCATAGCACTTTTGTCGAAGAAATTAATGCACTGATGTGACCCGTTGTCTTCTTCTGAGGCATCGTCTTTACGAGTCACGAAGCATCTCGGAGCGATAAGTAATGTGTCAAAGCCTCTAACAGACATAAAAATCAGAGTCAGGGGGTCCTTATGTGGCTTCCCAGTTCTGTGGTCGTTCAGGCCACATATAGTATACTATGCGGCTTCTCTGCGACTTGGTTGATCAGGCCGCATGAAGGCTATTATGCGACTTCTGTCTGGCCGTATCTATCATGTTTTATGCGGTATGAGCTCTATGCAGCATGTAGTATTTTGATGCTTAAACAAGAACCCCTTCAAAGTTTTCAAAAATGATATGTTTGGGATACTTTGAATAAGAAGCATGGTCGAGCACTTTTGGCCGCATAGGAGCGATATGACACAACAATATTGTCATATGACTCTGTATTACTGTATAACACGTTCTACCAGGTTGTCAAATCATTTAAATGAGGAGATTTTCTCTATCTTTGACTGGATCCTTTAGGATTTTGTGGCGTCTCTTGACACGGGGCTTGAGGCATCGATTTACGAGAAGATTAAAGAGGATCACGTGGATCGAGTTATCAGGTTCATCTCATTAACCGCTCGGTTCAATACATTGTTCCCTTCACGCTGTTTTGGAGCCTATAAATAGGCAGTCAGGGGGGAGAGAGATCTTTTATCCCTTTGCTTTCTTCTTCCTTTTCCTGCAAAGGATGCTGCAGGCTGTGACCCTTCTCATCGAAGAGTTTTTCAGCGACGGTCTTGACCCTTGTCCCTCTGATTCTGATGCTTTACTCGGAGGTAGTGGAGCACCACATTCTTCGTATCGGGCTTCCATGGACACAAATACACCCATGCACAGTCATGCTGCGTAGACCAGAAATTGTCTAATATACGTGCAGACTTCTTACACAGTCTTATCGCATGGATGAGAGATCATCCCGAACATGTGCATGCTTTATTCATTAGTCTGTCGCACAGATGGGCAACTATCATGCGGCAAACAAGATCCTGCCATATGGATAAAGGCTCAACCTGGACATACGATATCCATGACTCTGTCGCATGGATGAATGTTTGACCCAGACATGCGACCACTAGGGCTTTGCCGCTTGGAAGGCACCTCACGCACCGACTAGGCGCTGCTGCATAGACATCAACTTAATCTTTGTATGCTGATGTCACATATTTTCCTTGTGCAGGCTTTGTTTTCCCTCGTGCGGCTCATGATAGAGCATGGAAGAATATCATAACACCTGTTTTTTGGGCGGAAGGCCAACTTTATGTGGCGGTTCGCCAAGAACTAATCCAGGAGATGAGGACAGTTTGGCAAAAATTAATCCAGGAGACGAGGATGAACATCCTACGTCGTGCGTTGAGCTGCCCTTGTTCATGCAGCGTGCTAGCTGCGTTTCTCCTTTGTATGCAGTTTGCTATCGGCCGAGAGACTACAGGGTCGATAATAGAATTTGGATTAATTAATATTTTTGTCGTCGGTCTTCCCACATGATCATAGAGTGCTTGCTCCTGCTCCTTGTCACTACCGTATTTTATAGAAAAGGATATTTTGGTCATTTTATAATTAAATAATTATTATGCATGTTAAATATTTATTTATTGTATTATTTATTTATTATTAGTATATTAGATTTATTTTTAGACTTGTGTTAGTTAACCTAACTAGTTTAGTTTAGACTCATGGACCAACATGTTTTAATTGTTAGAATTGAGCCCAACTAGAAAGCCCATTAATTAGGAGGATGATTAAATTAATTAAACCATTAGACTAGAAGCTTTCCTCCTTAATTAATTTCTTCATGAGAGGCCCTAAGGGGTATTTTAGACTTTACATAGTAGCTTGAGGGAGGGGGCAAGTGAGACCTATATAAAGGGGATAAAAACTTTCTCTCTCTTCATTTTTCATTCCAAATCTAGATCTAGAATTTCCCTCAACCAAATTTCATCAAATCCTTACCAAATTTCCACCCAATTACTTCCCAAATTACTATTAGAGACTAGAAGAGCAAGGATCTTGAAGGAGGAAGCAAGAATCAACAAAGAGGAGCAATGATCTACAAGTTGGAGGCTAATTTTACCAATTTTGGAGGTTTTATTGGAAATCCATCTCCCAATAGGTACAATTCAGTTTTTGCCCTTAAAATAGCTTCTAAATCTGAGATTTAATCATGAATAATCAACCTATATGTATGTACTACCCATAGGATTTGGTCTTGTGTTCATAGGAGACCTATGGAGAAAGTTATGGTACTTTTTGTATCAATTTTGGGGGAATTCCGAAAATAACTTTTTGTTGTGTGTGTCAATTGATCCTATAGATCAATTTGGCATATGTTTATGTGTTTGGGGCTAGTGTCGTGTCCACAATTGGGTACGTGTAGGTCGTATCCCAACAATTTGGTGATACGTGTTATTTTGGGGATTTTTCCTCCGACACGGGACTTTGTACATGTCGTATTTTGACACGGACACATAGATCTACATTTGACACTTTGTTTTGTTCATAAATATTATATTTGATTTGTTTGTGTCCTTCGGGGTGAAATTGGATATGTGGTGGACTCGTGTCGCATGCGTATCCTACATCTAGTGGGATACGGTGTGATACGCTCCAATTATTATGTGTTTATGTGTAGATCTAATTAATTGTGCTTTAATTCTTGAATTATAATTGTGTATGTATCTATATATATTATATATGTATTATGTATATTTATTATAGTGTTTATTGTATCATAGATCTATGTATTATATATATATTAATAGAATATATATTATGTAGCTTTCTTCTACATGCATTAATATATATGTTATAATATATGTTAGGGATGTAAATATATGTATATATTTTATATAATATATGTGTATGTTTAATTAAGTAATTATATTATTTATATATGATTATTTATATATATATATATATATGTATATAGATATATATTTATAAGTGGTAGCATATGTATATATAATATAGTAGATATATTTATATGTGGTTATATGTATAGTTATATTATATATTATTATGTATTTATATTATTATATGATTATATATATGTATACATATATGTATAGTTATATATACATATTACTATATGTGTGTGTGTATGTTACTATGTGATGTTTTATACAATTTACTATGTATAAGTGTATGTATAGTTATATATAGTTTTATATGTTTATTGTATAAATATATATATATGGTGGGTTATATATATGTATTTATATATATATTGTATATATATATACATATATTTTCAGCGACAACAGCGAGCCAGAAGTGTCGCAACAGTAGCAACAAATGCAAATAATAGAAGCTTTTCAGCGACAGCAGTCAGCGACAGTTGCAAAAAACTGTCGCTGAAATAACAGTGTATCAGCAGAGTATCAGAAGCTTCAGCGACAGTTTTTAGTGACAGTGCAGGAAACTGTCACAAAAACTGCAGTGTATCTATATACACAGCAGCTTTCTGTGACAGTGGACAGGGTATTTAGCGACAGTTTGACAGTTTTTAATATATTAGATATTAATATATATATAGATATATATATATGGTAATTAATATATATATAAATATGTTCCTAATTGCTATTTGTATTATAGTATACTATATATGTATATATTTAGTTGTGGCATATAAATTTATTAGAATAGTTAGTATATTTTAGTTATCAACTGTTATGAGTATCTTTTATATATTATATATTTGAAGGTATGTATGTACGTATATATGTATTAATAGTTAGTATGTAGTTGGTAGTTAGTATTATTCTATTAGTACATACTAGAGTTATATTGGATTGATATATGTAATTATTGATGGGTAGTTAGTATATATATGAGATTTTGGCAATTACCTTGAGATATCAAGGTAAGTATCAAGATATACCAAGGTATGAGTAGTAGGTATTGGCATAAGTAATATGATACTTGTAAACTAATTATGGGTTGGTATTAAGATGACTAAAATAAGGTATATAGTATTATATAAATATTAAATGCATAGTAGTTTATAATTATTGTTGGATAGTTAGTATAAATAAGATTTTAAATTTACCTTGAGATGCCAAGGTAAGTATCAAGGTATTGGAGGATAATCAAGGTATTGGGTTTGGATATCAAGATAGAGGTTTAGTATTGCGATACCAAGTTGGTTCGAAACCAATGTATCCATTTAGCGTTTGTAATTAGGATTTTATATATATAATATTGTTTGATATGTACATATGTGTTATATTTATCCCTTGTTTGCGTATCCTGAGATACGGTATCTTAGTATCCTAAGATTTAGTTTGTATGGCCTAGATTCATAGTGTGTGAGCCCAATATCTTTGAGTTAGACTCATGCAATATAGAAATAGGTAGTTGACCATAATTTGACTATAGTTGACCATAGTTGACTTAGAGTTGACTTAGTTTGACTTTTGACTTAGAAATAGTTTTATGACCTAGAAATTGACTAGTTTAATTTATTTCTCTTCCCAAAAACTTGTATTAATGCAATATTTCATATATAGGTCTGTGACACCAGTTCGGACATCATTTTTTATCATTTGCTCTGGACCACAGGCGAGTACATTCTCTGATAGTTTTTATTATTTGATTATCACTATAATTCAAGTATTTAGAAATGTTACTTAAGATTCTTGACACGATGGTACATGGATTGGTATTATTATTGGATCGTTAGTCATGGGATATTACCTTGATTATGGAGATGGTATCGGATATTGTCCTTGTTGGTATTGGATAACATTAAATATTATAGATTAAATATTGGATACATTGGCTAGTGACGTGTCATGATTCGATCCATCATATCAGTCGGGGCGAGGGAAATACCAATTAAATATGTGATCAAGAAACTATCGGCTAGTAGTGTAATCATTGGCTACTAACTAACCATGCAATTCACGTATGGTTGAGTTAGCTCCTTAGTGTAATCATTGAATCTCCCAGGCCGATTACATATTTAGTTAGTATCTCAAATCACATAGTTATTATAGATTCTATTATTCAATTCATTGATTACCTTATTCTATTCTGACATTATAGTTCATTCCTTTATTCTTGTACGCATTGATTATATTCTGTTGTTAGTATTGCCTATTCTCTCATTGTACTTGATTATCTGTTATATCCTCATCGTAGATAGCATCTTCTATTCTACTGCTTTATAGTTTTTGTCAATTAATTGGAACTGCTATTGGGTTATACTTCGCTCCATTCCTGAATGAAAAATATTTTTCAGAGGATCCGGGAGATTGGTGTCCGACATACTACGGACCTCAGCCTATTGATGGTGCAGACTTGGACCCACTAGTTCTGGAGTGACTGTTGAGAGATTTAGTCGGATTCACTAGTTATCATAGTTAGTTCTCTTTAGCATTTTGGTACCGGATTTGTTTCCGGCATATATTTGTGTTTGGATATTATTTTTATTTGTTGTTGTTATATTTTTAACTGCTTAGTTATGTTAGACTTCTGTGATATCTTCTTGTGCCATAGAAATATGATTGAGTATTGTGTTAAATTAAGTTGATTACTCTCTTCTTGAAGTTGAGATATTATTGGAGGTTTATGCTTTATAGTGAGATAATTAGATAGTATAGTTGACCAAGACAGCGTTCTACCGCCGATGCTGCGGCGTAGGCTGGGCGTTGTTCCCGACTTGCATCCCTACACCGGGTGCGGGTCGTGACACGTTTTTAGTGGTGGCCCATGCAGGTCAGGCTTCGCAATATTGTGATGTCATGGTAGTGCGATGACTTAGTTGTACTACTGCGAGCCTGCGATAGGATATAGGACATAGGATACTAGGAAGAGAGAGGGATACTCAATCACAACTAGAAATTCCAATCTGAATTTAATCGCTAATTTTGATTCCTTCTGAATACTTTTGTCCTTCTTTGATGATATCTTATCTTGTGTCGAATTGATCTCCTTTGTTTCGATCTGTCTTCAGGATGCCGCCAAAGACTAGATCTCATCGATCGGGAGCAGTTTTTGCGAGGTCTGCCACCTCTCAATCTTCCACTCAGGCTGTAGGGTTTGTACCTCCTACGACATCAGTTCATGTAGGAGTCTCGGCTGCCTTCGGGGGTTCTCCTCCACCTGTTCCGAGGACTACTACAGTTGCTTCGGAGGGACTTCCACCACCTCCATTTTTAGGAGACATCGCGCCGATGGTTGCACTGTTTAGAGAGATGATAGAATTACAAAGAGCACAGATAGAAGCCCAGCATAGGCAGTCAGATATGATGCGGCAGAGTATGGAAAACGCCCATCAGGTAGCTATAGCAGCAGTTCAGAGAGAGGCTCCTCCACAGCCACAGGATACTCAGATCAAGCCAGGCAACATTCAAAATTTCAAGAAGCTTGAGCCTTGAGTTTTCAAGGGTACAGAAGGTATAGTCTATGTTGACGATTGGCTTGAAGATATCGAGCGACTCATGAAGGTGTCCCATCTTGCGGAGAATCTGAAGGTTGAGGCGGTAGGACTTCAACTGTTCGACGTTGCCCGCACTTGGTTCAGGAATGAGCCAATTCTTACTGATGTGGGGCAATCTTGGGAGATATTCAAGGATCTCTTTAAGAAGAAGTTCTTTGCTCGGACGGACAGATTAGAATTAGGAAGGCAATTTGAGAGCCTTACACAAGGAAGCATGTCCGTAGAGGAGTATGCCGCAGAGTTCGGGAGGCTGAGCCGATTTGCGGAGTACTTGGTGAGAGAGCCAGAAGTTCGGGCTATCCGTTTCCTCGAGGGTCTGAATTGGGAAGTCAAGATTCTCATTCCGTCTTTCTACGAGACGTATTCTGAGATACTTTCGGAGGCACGCAAGGTCGAGCAGGAGTGGAACTTGATGCCGAAGAGGGACCGTGATATGTTTGGGGGTGACAGTAGCAGTGCAGGACCGGCTAAGAGGCCGCGATTCCAGCAACAGCAGTTTCCAATACAATTTGGAGCCTATCAGCAATAATATCAGATGCCAGAACCTATTGTTGTTCCAGTACAAGCTCTAGTACAACAGATACCACAGCAGCCTTAGAGACAGGTGCAACAAGCTCCTCAATGCACCTATTGCAAGAAGACTGGGCACACTTGGGAGATGTGTCGGAAGAGACTTGGAGCATGCTTACATTGTGGATCAACGGAGCATATGGTAAAGGATTGTCTCTGGACACTTCAACATCCAGGCCAGGATGCAGATCGAGGCCAGAGAGGTGGAGTTAGGCCACCTGTAGCACCACAGATTGCTCATCACCAGCAGAGGGAGCTACCTCGGCAGGGCGGAGCATTTGCGATGACGGTCGAGGAGACCAATACTACAGGTGATGGGTTAGAGAGTCTGTTCTTTCTTTCTGTTCCTTTCATCTATTTTGATTGATTGATTCTTTAGTACCTTTTGGATGCTTGTGTTATATAGTTAGTGTAGCTATAGAATACCCTGACAGAGACAACAGTAATAAGACAGAAGACAGGTGGAGACCATGACCATGCATGTTATTCTTTGCATAGGACTGTTCTTAGTGAGATAAGACCTTATTAGACTATGATTGCTGGGGGTTTGACCTAGAAGGAGTACGATCACCTTTAAATTTTGAGGACGAAATTATTTTAAGGGGGATAGACTTGTCACTACCATATTTTCTAGAAAAGGATATTTTGGTCATTTTATAATTAAATAATTATTATGCATGTTAAATATTTATTTATTGTATTATTTATTTATTATTAGTATATTAGATTTATTTTTAGACTTGTGTTAGTTGACCTAACTAGTTTAGTTTAGACTCATGGACCAACATGTTTTAATTGTTAGAATTGAGCCCAACTAGAAAGCCCATTAATTAGGAGGATAATTAAATTAATTAAACCATTAGACTAGAAGCTTCCCTCCTTAATTAATTTCTTCATGAGAGGCCCTAAGGGGTATTTTAGACTTTACATAGTAGCTTGAGGGCGGGGGCAAGTGAGGCCTATATAAAGGGGATAAAAACTTTCTCTCTCTTCATTTTTTATTCCAAATCTAGATCTAGAATTTCCCTCAACCAAATTTCATCAGATCCCTACCAAATTTCCACCCAATTACTTCCCAAATTACCATTGGAGACTAGAAGAGCAAGGATCTAGAAGGAGGAAGCAAGAATCTACAAAGAGGAGCAATGATCTACAAGTTGGAGGCTATTTTTACCAATTTTGGAGGTTTCATTGGGAATCCATCTTCCAATAGGTACAATTCAGTTTTTGCCCTTAAAATAGCTTCTAAATCTGAGATTTAATTATGAATAATCAACCTATATGTATGTACTACCCATAGGATTTGGTTTTGTGTTCATAGGAGACCTATGGAGAAAGTTATGGTGCTTTTTGTGTCAATTTTGGGGGAATTCCAAAAATAACTTTTTGTTGTGTGTGTCAATTGATCCTATAGATCAATTTGGCATATGTTTATGTGTTTGGGGCTAGTATCGTGTCCACAATTGGGTACGTGTAGGTCGTATCCCAACAATTTGGTGATACGTGTTATTTTGGGGGTTTTTCCTCCGACACGGGACTTTGTACATGTCGTATTTTGATACGGACACATAGATCTACATTTGACACTTTGTTTTGTTCATAAATATTATATGTGATTTGTTTGTGTCCTTCGGGGTAAAATTGGATATGTGGTGGACTCGTGTCGCATGCGTATCCTAGATCTAGTGGGATACGGTGTGATACGCTCCAATTATTATGTGTTTATGTGTAGATCTAATTAATTGTGCTTTAATTCTTGAATTATAATTGTGTATGTATCTATATATATTATATATGTATTATGTATATTTATTATAGTGTTTATTGTATCATAGATCTATGTATTATATATGTATTAATAGAATATATATTATGTAGCTTTCTTCTACATGCATTAATATATATGTTATAATATATGTTAGGGATGTAAATATATGTATATATTTTATATAATATATGTGTATGTTTAATTAAGTAATTATATTATTTATATATGATTATTTATATATATATATATGTATGTAGATATATATTTATAAGTGGTAGCATATGTATATATAATATAGTAGATATATTTATATGTGGTTATATGTATAGTTATATTATATATTGTTATGTATTTATATTATTATATGATTATATATATGTATACATATATGTATAGTTATATATACATATTACTATATGTGTGTGTGTATGTTACTATGTGGTATTTTATACAATTTACTATGTATAAGTGTATATATAGTTATATATAGTTTTATATGTTTATTGTATAAATATATATATATGGTGGGTTATATATATGTATTTATATATATATATTGTATATATATATACATATATTTTCAGCGACAACAGCGAGCCAGAAGTGTCGCAACAGTAGCAACAAATGCAAATAATAGCAGCTTTTCAGCGACAGCAGTCAGCGATAGTTGCAGAAAACTGTCGCTGAAATAACAGTGTATCAGCAGAGTATCAGAAGCTTCAGCGACAGTTTTTAGTGACAGTGCAGGAAACTGTCACAAAAACTGCAGTGTATCTATATACACAGCAACTTTCTGTGACAGTGGACAGGGTATTTAGCGACAGTTTGACAGTTTTTAATATATTAGATATTAATATATATATAGATATATATGTATATATATATATATGGTAATTAATATATATATAAATATGTTCCTAATTGCTATTTGTATTATAGTATACTATATATGTATATATTTAGTTGTGGCATATAAATTTATTAGAATAGTTAGTATATTTTAGTTATCAACTGTTATGAGTATCTTTTATATATTATATATTTGAAGGTATGTATGTACGTATATATGTATTAATAGTTAGTATGTAGTTGATAGTTAGTATTATTCTATTAGTACATACTAGAGTTATATTGGATTGATATATGTAATTATTGATGGGTAGTTAGTATATATATGAGATTTTGGCAATTACTTTGAGATATCAAGGTAAGTATCAAGATATACCAAGGTATGAGTAGTAGGTATTGGCATAAGTAATATGATAGTTGTAAACTAATTATGGGTTGGTATTAAGATAACTAAAATATGGTATATAGTATTATATAAATATTAAATGCATAGTAGTTTATAATTATTGTTGGATAGTTAGTATAAATAAGGTTTTAAATTTACCTTGAGATGCCAAGGTAAGTATCAAGGTATTGGAGGATAATCAAGGTATTGGGTTTGGATATCAAGATAGAGGTTTAGTATTGCGATACCAAGTTGGTTCGAAACCAAGGTATCCATTTAGCATTTGTAATTAGGATTTTATATATATAATATTGTTTGATATGTACATATGTGTTATATTTATCCCTTGTTTGCGTATCCTGAGATACGGTATCTTAGTATCCTAAGATTTAGTTTGTATGGCCTAGATTCATAGTGTGTGAGCCCAATATCTTTGAGTTAGACTCATGCAACATAGAAATAGGTAGTTGACCATAATTTGACTATAGTTGACCATAGTTGACTTAGAGTTGACCTAGTTTGACTTTTGACTTAGAAATAGTTTTATGACCTAGAAATTGACTAGTTTAATTTATTTCTCTTTTCAAAAACTTGTATTAATACAATATTTCATATATAGGTCTGTGACACCAGTTCGAACATCATTTTTTATCATTTGTTCTGGACCACAGGCGAGTACATTCTCTGATAGTTTTTATTATTTGATTACCACTATAATTCAAGTATTTAGAAATGTTACTTATGATTCTTGACATGATGGTACATGGATTGGTATTATTATTGGATCGTTAGTCATGGGATGTTACCTTGATTATGGAGATGGTATCGGATATTGTCCTTGTTGGTATTGGATAACATTGAATATTGTAGATTAAATATTGGATACATTGGCTAGTGACGTGTCATGATTCGATCCATCATATCAGTCGGGGCGGGGGAAATACCAATTAAATATGTGATCAAGAAACTATCGGCTAGTAGTGTAATCATTGGCTACTAACTAACCATGCAATTCACGTATGGTTGAGTTAGCTCCTTAGTGTAATCATTGAATCTCCCAGGCCGATCACATATTTAGTTAGTATCTCAAATCACATAGTTATTATAGATTCCATTATTCAGTTCATTGATTACCTTGTTCTATTCTGACATTATAGTTCATTCCTTTATTCTTATACGCATTGATTATATTCTGTTGTTAGTATTGCCTATTCTCTCATTGTACTTGATTATCAGTTATATTCTCATCGTAGATAGCATCTTCTATTCTACTGCTTTATAGTTTTTGTCAATTAATTGGAACTGCTATTGGGTTGTACTTCGCTCCATTCCTGACTGGAAAATATTTTTCAGAGGATCCGGGAGATTGGTGTCCGACATACTACGGACCTCAGCCTATTGATGGTGCAGACTTGGACCTACTAGTTCTGGAGTGACTGTTGAGAGATTTAGCCGGATTCACTAGTTAGCATAGTTAGTTCTCTTTAGCATTTTGGTACCGGATTTGTTTTCGGCATATATTTGTGTTTGAATATTATTTTTATTTGTTGTTGTTATATTTTTAACTGCTTAGTTATGTTAGACTTCTGTGATATCTTCTTGTGCCATAGAAATGTGATTGAGTATTGTGTTGAATTAAGTTGATTACTCTCTTCTTGGAGTTGAGATATTATTGGAGGTTTATGCTTTATAGTGAGATAATTAGATAGTATAGTTGACCAAGACAGCGTTCTACCGCCGATGCTGCGGCGTAGGCTGGGCGTTGTTCCCGACTTGCATCCCTACACCGGGTGCGGGTCGTGACACTCCTCCCTTGCTATCCATCGGCATAGATTTTTTTTCATATACTAAGGTTTGCACAGTGGAGATATAATTCAGAAAATATTGAGTTCTGCTGTGGTCTCGACTTATGTTAGTAGAAACAACAACATAGAGGGGCACCTGGAAGGAGAGAGTTATGATTGTAGAATTTTCTATTACCTATACTCATGATCTTGAATATTAATGAAAACTTTATCTTTTTCCAGAACATCTCTGTCGTATTAAATGTTGTGGACTTTGGGTATTTTTACTAGAGGTAATGTCGATAGAGTATAATACCGTAGCCTTTTAAGGATATCCTGCTGGGGGATCTTCGGTGGACTTATTACTTTTTGCACACTAGGATGCAAATAATAAGTTCAAAATAGGCCTTACTAGAGACGGTATGGTCACGGAAAGTTTGGTGGACTTAACACTATTGGCGCACTTAAATTTAAGAGCAGGTGATAAGTTGAGATGACGACAGTTGATAGTCATAGGGAGAGGTTTGCTCAGAGGTCACTTGGATATGGCAAACTCTCGGGGGAGGATGATAGCTCAGAGGTGACGTAGACATGAGCTGATCAATGGCCATACCGAGAGGTTAGGTATGATCCTGGTAATTTTTATAGAAGAAAAAGGAAGCGCGCCAGAGATAGAATGGACGTGGCTGTTTGCTTCTATTAAGGACATCCCACTGGAAAAATTTTGGTTCACCTATTACCCTTTTGCGCAATGGGGGTACAAGTAATAGATTTGAAACAAACCCTATCAGAGGTAATATGGACGTGATAAGTTTTGTGGATAGTAAGGACATCCCGCTAAGGGTTTTTTTGTGGACCTATTACCCTTTTGCGCACTTGGGGGTGCAAGTAATAGATTCAAAATAAACCCTATCAAAGGTAATATGGACGTGATGGGTTTTGTGGACCCATTACTTTTTGTACACGTTAGTGTAAGTAATAGGTTTGAGACAAGCCTTGCTAGAGGTAATATGGACGTGGCAATTTTTATGGACTTATTATTTGTTGCGCAAGCTGGGTGCAAATAATAAGTTCAAAAACAATCCATATTAGAGGTAATATAGACGTGCTAGGTTTTATGGACACATTATTTTTGCGCACGTTAGTGCAAGTAATAGGTTTGAGACAAGCCCTGCCATAGGCAATATGAACGTAGTAGTTTTTGTGGACTTATTATTTCTTGTGCACACTGAGTACAAATAATAAGTTCAAAAATAATCCCTATCAGAGGTAATATGGCCGTGATAGGTTTTGTGAATAGTAAAGACATCCCGTTGGAGGATTTCTGGTGGACCTATTACCCATTTGTACACTTGGGGTACAAGTAATAGATTCGAAATAAACCCTATCAAAGGTAATATAGATATGATAGATTTTGTGGACCCATTGCTTTTTGTGCACGTTAGTGCAAGTAATAGGTTTGAGACAAACCCTGCCATAGGTAATATGGACGTGGCAGTTTTTATGGATTTATTATTTGTTGCACACGCTGGGTGCAAATAATAAGTTCAAAAGTAATCCACATTAGAGGTAATATAAACGTGGTAGATTTTGTGGATCTATTACTTTTTGTGCACGTTAGTATAAGTAATAGGTTTGAGACGAGCCCTGCCAGAGTTAATATGGATGTAGCCATTTTTGTGGACTTATTATCTGTTGTACATAGTGAGTGCAAATAATAAGTTTAAAAATAATCTCTATCAGAGGTAATATAGACGTGATAGGTTTTGTGGATCCATTACGTTTTTGTACAATTTTAGAACAAGTGATATAACCCCATTACGTTTTTGTACAATTTTAGAACAAGTGATATATAAACTATCATAAAATAAAAACTAACAAAGAGATTTACTCGCCTGTGGTCCAGAGCAATAAGTGTCAAACAGTATCCGAACTAGTGTCTCACAACCTATATATGCATCAATACAAGGTTTTTGAATGAATACAAGCTAAACTAGTCAGTTTCTAGGTCATAAAGCCAATTCTAAGTCAAAACAGTCAAACTCGATCAAACTAGCTATTTTTAGGTTGTATAAGTCCACCTCTAGGATATTGAGTCCATTCACTATGTACCTAGGCTATACTAGTTATATTAGAATACTAGAGTATCAATACTATATCGTATCATAAAATACGTAAAATACAATATATGAATATACTATATAATATATACTAATACCGCTTAGCTAAAACTAGTGTTAATGGATATCTTGGCTTTGAGCCAACATGTATCACACTATCTCAACCCATCTTGACCCAATACCTTGAGTTAACTCTAATACCTAACATTACCTTGGTAACACAAGGTAATACTAGACATAGCTAATCTAACTAGCTATCTCATATATATACCTATATATATATATATATATATATATATATATACTATCAACCACTAACTATAGAACCAATACTAACATGCACAAACTAAAAAGCATCCATCCTAGCTCAAACATCTAATAGTCGACTGATATTGCTCATTATAAACACACTAACTTATCTAACATATCAGTAATACTAATAGTATACATACTAACTTACCTTACCTACCTAACTTAGGATTCAAGCCAATACATCTTACATTAACTAACACTAACTAACTGTTAACTTATCTCTATTAAATAATAACTAGCACTACTAGAGCTAACATATAACTTATACTTCTCATCTAACATAACTAATTGTTAGATCAAACTAACATCTAATTTACTAACTAATTTATAATCTAACACTCTAACTAAACCAAGTGTCAAATACACAATCCTAGACTTAACCAACCGTGGACTGGATGCCACAGTTGCTGATGTCAACACTAAGGATTAATACACAGTCATTTACATTCCCTACTTCATCTCTACTTGTTGTTGTGATATTTCTCTTCTAAACCTGACAGTCACTTAAATGGCTAACCCCCTTTGCTAACATGTTATTACTGAACAAGGGCTAAAGATTAACACAAATCCCTCCTTCTCTAACTGATGGTATGAAACATGTGCTAAAGGACTGACTTATAGGCTGATACTCGAAGGGTGTGGCTGACACTACATAGTGCTAGGACTGATATATGCAAGGACTGGTGCCAACTAAACTTAACTTAGCATGAAGAGTGGTATGATACACAAACTTGAGTGAATGGACATATGGCTGGTACATACATCTACTTTCTCTCAAAACCCGACAGTAGGTAAATGCTCACAGTGATATACTATGATACACACAGTAAATTTATACAAAGAGATATATGGTGAATGAAGGATTGATGCACACTCTAAGACACCTCGTGAATTGATGCTTGATACACCCAGTGCCATATGAACCCTAATTTGAATCTAGCAAATGTATATCTAATATGCATAGTAGATGTACCTATTTACCTAATAGAATATAACCACATAAATAGATACATTATATATATATATATATATATATATATATATATATATATATATATATATATATATATATATATATATATATATATATATATATATCATGGTTGTAAAGAAGTGGCAAGCCTTCAGATCAAAGCTTGTGATTCACTATTGGTGATTATAGTGGATAAAACTCTGAGCTTGAGTTTTCGGGACTGGATTAGTCCTCTCAGAGAGAAACCAGTATACATCATGGTGTTTGCATTTTCTTTCTCTCACCCTATTGCATATATATAATTATATTCATAACAATGCTAGTAGTATCACTTACACATGAGATATATTCTAAATGCTAAGTAGTTGATCACCATTGCATGCAATAGAATTATATTTTTAACAGATAATTTTACTCCGCTGCATACATACACTCTATTCACCCTTCCTCTAGAGTTGCCATACATGGTCCTACAATTGGTATCAGAGCAAGTTCTCTTAATTATCGGATTAACATCCAAAGAGTGTAACACATGACAACAACACGATCAATTTTTTCCATCAATGGTGAAAGCCAACTCCTTGATAAGCCACATATTTTTAATAGCACTAACTATTTATTTTAGAAAATACATATGTATATATTTTTAAAATCTCTTGACTTTAACTTATGGACTTATGTTACTAATGGTTACAAAAGAGTTGACAAAGCATATAATGAATATACCGAAGATGAAAAAAAGCAATAAGAGATGATGCAAAGGCAATTTACATGCTCTACTGTACTCTAGGAGAAGACGAATTCAAACTTATCTCCAAGTGTAAACTATCATATTAGATATGGAAAATGCTGGAAGCAAACTATGGAGACAACGAAGAAGTTGAAGAAGAACCTCATGATGTTGCAAGCTTGTATCAAAATAAAGAAGCTACAAGTACAAAGAAAGATGCAGACATTCAATGCAACAATGTCACTACCACATTTTCTAGAAAAGGGTATTTTAGTAATTTCATAATTAATTAAATATTGTGCTTGATAATAATTATTTGTTGTATTATTTAATTATTGATGGATGTTATTTATTTATTTTAGACTTGTGTTAGTGGACCTAACTAGATTAGTTTAGACTTATGGACCAACATGTATTAATTGTCAGATTTGAGCCCAACTAGAAAGCCCATTGATTAGGAGATGAATTAAATTAATTAAACCATTAGACTAGAAGCTTCCTTCCTTAATTATTTCTTCATGAGTGGTCCCAAGGGGTATATTGGACATTAAATAGTAGTTTGAGAAAGGGGAAAGGGAGGCCGGCCTATTAAAGAGGGGGGAATTGATTTCTCTCTCCTATTTTCATTCCAAAACTAGATCTAGAATTTCTCTCAACCATATTCTTTTATTCCTACTTCATTTTCCTACTAAATTTTATCCCAATTCATCCCCAAATCACCATTGGAGACTAGTAGAGTAAGGATCTGGAAGGAGGAAGCAAGGATCTACAAGTTGGAGGCTAACATTATCACATTTGAAGATTTTATTGGGAATCTATCTCCCAATAAATATAATTCAGTTTTTTTACTTAAATTAGGTTCTAAATCTAAGATTTAACCATGAGAAATCAACCCATATGCATAAGGTACCCATAGGATTTAGTTTTGTGTTCATAGGAGGCCTATTGTGAAAGTTATGGTACTTTTTGTGTCAATTTTGAGGAAATTCTGAGATTGACATTTGTTGTGTGTGTCAATTGGTTCTATAAATTAATTTAGCATATGCTTGTGTGTTTGGGGCTAGTGTCGTATCCACAATTGGGTACGTGTAGGTCGTATCCCAACAATTTGGTGATACGTGTTGATTTTGGGATTTTTCCTCCGACACGGGACTTTGAGCATGTCACATTTTGACACGGACACGTAGATTTGTATTTGACTCTTCGTATTATTCATAAATAATATATATGACTTGTTCGTATACTTCGGGGTACGTTTGGATGTGCGGTGGCCTCGTGTCGCAAGCGTATCCTAGATCTAGTAGGATACGGAGTGATACGTTCCATGTGTTTGTGCAATTTATAGATAGATCTATTTTCTTGTGTTCTTATTCTTGGATTGTGTAATTATATATATATATATATATATATATATATATATATATATATATATATATATATATATATATATATATATATATATATTATTGTTACATATATTTATGTATTAGATCTATATATCTATTATATATATATGTATTATATAATTGTGTAGTCATTATTTTACATATGTAAGATCTACTAGTTATAGTATATACATATGTGGTTGTTGTGTGTATATGTGTATGGTGGTGGATAATATATAATTATATTTCTTGTGTCTTAGATCTATGTCTCTATTTATGTATATTGCATGTAGCTATTATTCTACATATGTAGGAGCTCTTTAATAATGTAGTGCATGTGTATAAATAATTAGTGTAGCATATATATACTTACGGGTAGTTAGTATAACAAGTATTTGGGTATTACCTTGAGATACCAAGGTAAGTACCAAGGCATTGGGGATACCCAAGGTATTGGGTTTGGGGTATCAAGATTATGGGTTTATGTTGTGATACCAAGTTGGTTCAAAATCAAGGTACCTAATTAATGTTTGTCTTTAAGATTTTATTTAATAATATTGTTTTGGCGTTTGTATGTGACATTTTTCTTTTGGATTTACGTATCCGGAGATACGGTATCATTGTATTTAAGATATGAGTTTTGTGACCTAGACTTTAGTATTTGAACCCAATATCCTTGTGTTAGACTTTTGCAACCTAGAATTAGGCAGTTGACCATAGTTGACCATAGTTGATCTTATAGTTGACCACAATTTGACTTTTGACTTAGAGTTGACTTATTGACCTAGAAATTGACTAGTTTAACTTATATGCTTTCCAAAACCTTGTATTAATGTTGTATTCTATATCTAGGTCTTCGAGGCACAGTATCAGACATTTGTGAGACAATTTATTGGACTTTAGGCGAGTATATTCTCTGATAGTTTTTCGTTTATGATATTCTCTATGTTCATTGTATCTAGTGTAGATATCCATATTTCTTGACACGATGGTTACACGGATTGGTATATTTGGATCTCACCATGAGATATTATTTCTTGTATATGGTGTATCTTGTACAAGTCTTGTTTCATTGATTATCTTGTGTGTGTACAAACACTGATTCTCGTGAAGATTTGCTACCTTCGTAGAGAATCCCGTGCCATAACATACCATGGTTGGATCTATTATACCAGTCGGGGGTGAGAAGTATTTTAGTGTAGATATGTGATCATACCCTCCTTGTGCATGTCTTGTTCCTTGTGAGTGCTGATTATACACCGCACGTATGATTATCCAGGCCATTATACTCTTGTGCAAGTTCCCAAGCCGATCACATGTTAAAGCTAGTACTCACTTACTTAGACATTGTCTTCTTGTTCATTGCTATATTGTTCATTCTTGTATTTATTCCTGTATTTTCTTATTATGTATATCTTGTATCTATTGTGCATCTTGTATATTCACATCTATTTACTGTTACATAATTTTTATCATTGATTAGAAATGCTGTTAGAGATGTACTCTGCTCCTTTCCTGACTGGATATATTTTTTCCAGATGACACTGAGGACTGGTACCCTACATATTATGGACCTCAGGATGTTGTGGGTTTAGAGTCTGAGACCCTGGTTCAGGAGGGACTTATCCCAACTAAGATAGATGACCCGAGTTTAGTAGTTTTTTAGTATTCTTTTGTACTGGATTTGTCTCCAGCTTATTTGTTAGTACTTCTTTCAGACTCATTGATGTATTATTTTTGACTTATGAGTTGTATGTGACTATTCTATTCTTTATCATATTCATGCTCGTTCCATCTTAGATTCGTGATTGAGTATATTGTTATTGTTGGTGGTTCATTATATTAATAGATAGATTACCCAGACAACGTTCTACCGCCGATTCTGCGATATAGGCTGGGCGTTGTTTCTGACTTGTACCCTTACACTGGGTGCGGGTCGTGACAAACAATGATGACAACAAGGAAGAAGATGTTGCAAACTTATGCCCAAGTAAAATTCTAGCAATCAATGCAAGCATCCAGTACGAGAATGACAAAAAATTTAACATACGACAGACTTGTGCTTAGTGGTAAGCGACGTAAATAATGATTCACTAGCAAAATATAGTTCATATGATGACTTGTATGATGCTTTTAATGATTTATTTAAAGACTATAATAAGCTTAAAAATAACTATAAGTAAGCTCGAAAAGATATCAAATCTTATCAGCTTAATAATGATCAACTTATTTGCTTACTTAAGGAAGCTAGAGAAAACTCCTTTTCTGATGAATCAATTGAAATCTCCAAACTTAAGCTCAGCTTACAATAAGCTCTTGACTTCTTTGATAAAATAAATCAAGAAAATGCTAAACTTAAGGAGGACTTAAAACAGGATAAAGAGAAGTACTCTAATGCCTCACTTAAGATAGATGCTCTTACTACCAAATATGATGATTTATATGCCACCTCTAAAAAGTTAGATATTAGATTGAGAAAGAAGGTCGTACAACCTACTATTCAGTCAAACACGAGACACATGGCTAAACAAAAGAACACTCACAAGAAGACACCAACAAGCAAACCAAAAGCTTTACACTATCATGCACATAGAACCCAACATACTTTATACAATCATGCATTCTATTATAAATATCCACGCAAGACATGTCACACTACTCATCCTTCAATACCTAACACAAATACATATACTATATGTCATTATTGTGGTTTAAAAGGACACATTATACATCAGTATAAGGCTAGAAATTGGTTGATATGAATATGTATAAGTGGATTCCTAAAGATAACAAATATGAATCCAAATATTGGATACCAAAGTCTTATTCTAATCATATAGGTGGAACGATTTATGGCAAGACATAATGGTAAAAGAGAAAGTTGGTGATTGCAAAAAGCAAAATGGATATTCTTATGGCAATTGCACCAACAAAAGACATAAATATTAAGTCATTATGGTAACACAAATTTTCATATTTTTAGTAGTATACTTACTCATTCAATTTATTAAAATATGGTAGTATAATTATTCTTAAACTGTGTACAAAGAAACTTTTGTTAAATGACTCCTCAATATTATGCTCTAAAGATGTAAAAATTATTATTAAATAGCCTAAATGGTCCTTCTGACAACAAGGTGTAAACAGCCTTAAGCGACACGGTACTTAAGAGTCTTCGGACCAATGCTAGCTGGGAACCGGCCCCTATAACTAATTAATAATAACAAAAATATCTCACCGAGTAATAATATACATAGAGCTATTTATAAACGTTTTCAAAATATAATTATCATTCATTTAGTAATTGGCTGCATATAAATTCTTTTAAATGACTTGTCTAAAATTAATGACTGATAATAGTCTCTCATAGTTATAGGCCTCATATATTTTATATAGGAGATCATATGCAAGTTTTTCATATAAATATTATAGCATTCTACAAAAACTAATTTTTAAAATCCTGAGATATCAGAACTCAGACAGAGTTCGGTCCGAATTTGGTTCAAGTATTTTTATATAACAACAGTAGTCTCAAATTTAATCTTATTACTTCATCCTCCCAAACCCTTCTTCTCCAAACAGAAAATAAAACCCTTTCCTCCAAAACTCTAGTTTTGTGATCTCCTTCCACAAAGGCTTTTTTTCACTCAACTTGAGATCTAAGGCTCTTGGTGAGATTCTCCTTCATCCCCTTTAATCTTTTCAAAGTACAATCTTCACATTCTCATATCCTAATTCATGGTTCCTAAATTTGGGAAAAAAAGAGTAAAGCAAATGAAGCTTCCTCTTCTCAACCCTCTTGTGATGATGTTCTCTATTCCTTATTTTCTCCTAATATTCCAAACCCAGGAGAATATAATGACTTCATTTTCATTTCTATTGATGCCTCAAATCTTTGGTTAAATAACTTTGTGGAAATAAATATTTATAAGGGCAATCCTATTAATTTTACTAATTTTCATGCCCAAAAACCTAAACTTATAGAATTCCATCATTATCGTCTAATCAAAACTAGAAAACCAATACATTTGAATGCCATTAGCATGTTTTATTGCAATCTATCTCATGATCAATTGTCTATCTCTTTGAGAGTCGATGGGATCGATATTGAATTTGATGATACAACTTTGGGTAAAATTCTTGAAATTCCTAGTGAGGGAGATACCCTAGTTGAGATCGACAAACTCAATCTCAGGGACGATATCACTCTTGATTCTTTCAGGGACATACTTTGTACCCCTCATCCTTGTCCCGATGGGAAGTTTCGTACTTATTATTTCAACCAATACTTTTAGAAACTTCACATATCATATACTCTTGTATAATTCACAAGCAAACCTCCAAAGATGATGTGACCTATAGGGAGTTGTCTGCTTTATATCACTTCTACACATCCACTCCCTTTAGCCTTCCTAAGACCATAATTTGGCAGATGATTGATTATTGTAAACATAAATGTTAACTTTCTTATGCCATGTATCTACCACTCATCTTTGAGCACTTCCACATTCCTATGGAAGAACCCACTTCTATATAAGCCAGCTTATCTGACCAAAGCCAGTAGGATTTAGCTTATTTCTCTTATTCCTAATGAGGACGACTCATCAAGATATGATTCTGATGCACCAGCTGATACAGCCCTAATTCCTCTTGCTCCTACTCCTACTTCATCATCCTCTGCACAGCCTGCTACTTCGGACTCGATCCAAGAGATGTTTCATGAGTAATTTAGGTTTCCAAAAGAAGATGATAGCTGCTCAACGCCAGGAGCCTAATACTATAATTATTACTTGGCTTCACGACCAGTCTTATCATACCACTATTCAAGCCCACACTTTAGCCAACTCCCTAGCAGATCTTCATTATCACCTAGCCTATCATCCTACTGTACCTCACCAAGTGGCTCGTGATCCTTCTCGCTCAGGCTACAGGATCGATGATCCATTTGTTCAACAGTACTTTGACCCTACTGGAGCATACTTTGATGATCACCCGCCTGCTGATGCTGTTGATGATTTGTGATAGTTTCTAATGGATATGTGGATGTATTAGTTTTTTATTTCAGTGTACTAAAAATATTTACTTAAAATATTTATGTTATTTGCATCTAAATATTTGCCAGTCTTATTATGTATTTTGATGCATGTTCTAATTAATTTATCTTTTTCCAAATTATCATAATCACTCGTTATGGGAGAATTTTCCCACTATGATATATTGACAAAGGGAGAGAGATGATAAAATATGATAAAATGTTTCGATTATAGTTGATGCATATAACCGTAATCTATTTTGTTGATATACCTGCACCTAATTTTTCTAGAAAGAAATGTCAAGTTACATATCATTCAAATGCTCCCGTTCAAAGGAAAGATCTACTTACGAGAGAGCTTTTTCTAAAAAGCCAGTTTTTAACGGAAAGATATACGTTCAAAGAAATATCATCTATGTTTTAACTATTTACATCAAAGGCTACATCAGACTCACCATATGTGTATTTTGGCATGGTTTGTCAATTATCATAATCGGGGTGATTATTGACACAAAGTGGTCACAGCCAACCTAATTATGATAATCATCAAACATCAAACCTAAAATACAGATTAAGTAGATACTCGATGCAAATCATATCTACTCCGTCAGTAATAAAATCAGACTCTGTAACAGCTATTGGTTTCATGTTCAAATATAATTTTTTATTTATTTGAGTCTAGGATTGATGTAAGCTGAGTCGTACTAGCAAATCAAAGTACCTATACCCAAATACCTAGTCCACTCAAATAAACCAAAGATCTATCCACCAAATTAGGCCATATTCATTTTCAAAGTCTACCATACTAAGAGACCAAACTTGTACCGAACTCAAACCGAACTCGGACTGAACTCGGTTACCCTTTTGGTATGAAATCAACCATTTCAATAAGCTCCTAATTTCTCAGTCCAACGGTTGAAAATTTGAATTAAACCCCATCCGAATTTTGGTCAAATTTTGTTTGCATATACCCTATAAATAGGATTAGAATTCTTTATTCTAACTCAACTCAATGATTCTTAATCTTCTATTCTATTATGAGCAAACATCTAAGCCTTAACCTTCCCATCTCAAAGAGCAACTCTCTAGCCTTCCTAGTTCCAAGTGCGGTCTCAGTCTAGAAGTCTTCAGAGTTGTAAAGAGCTTGGTTCAATCCGTTACTCTCTCTATCATGCTGTGAAGTTGTGAGACTTCAGATCAAACCTCGTGGTTGTAAATAAGTGGCAAGCCTTCAGATCAAACCTTATGATTTACTATTGGTGATTATAGTTGTCACTACCATATTTTCTAGGAAAGAGTATTTTAGTAATTTTATAATTAATTAAATATTATGCTTAATAAATAATTATTGTTGTATTATTTAATTGTTGTTAGATGTTAGTTATTTATTTTGGACTTGTGTTAGTTTACCTAACTAGTTTAGTTTAGACTCATGGACCAACATATATTAATTGTTAGAATTGAGCCCATTTAGAAAGCTCATTGATTATGAGGATGATTAATTTAATTAAACCATTAGACTAGAAGCTTCTCTCCTTAATTATTTCTTCATGAGAGGCCCCAAGGGGTATAATGGATATTACATAGTGACATGAGGAAGGGGTAAGGGGCCGGCCTATTAAAGAGGGGAAAAAATGTTTCTCTCTCCTCTTTTCATTTGCAAACAAGATCTAAAATTTCCCACAACCAAATTCCTTCATTCCTATATTATTTCCCTACCAAATTTTATCCTAAATCCTTTCCAAATCACTAATGGAGGCTAGTAGAGAAAGGATCTAGAAGGCGGAAGTAAGGATCTATAAAGAGGAGCAAGGATCTACAAGTTGGAGGCCAATTTTATCACATTTGGAGATTGCATTGGCAATCCATCTTCCAATAGATATAATTCAGTTTTTTCTCTTAAATTAGGTTCTAAATCTAAGATTTAACCATGAGAAATCAACCCATATGCATAGGCTATCCATAGAATTTGGTTTTGTGTTCATAGGAGGCCTATTGAGGAAGTTATGGTACTTTTTGTGTCAATTTTGGGGGAATTCCGAGATTGACATTTGTTGTGTGTTTCAATTGGTCCTATAGATCAATTTGGCATGTGTTTGTGTGTTTGGGGCTAGTATCGTGTCCATAATTTGGTATATGTAGGTCATATCCCAAAAATTTGGTGATACGTGTTGATTTAGGAGTTTTTCCTCCGACACGGCACTTTGAGCATGTCACATTTTGATACGGACACGTAGATTTGTGTTTGACTCTTCGTATTGTTCATAAATAATATATTAGACTTGCTCATATCCTTCGGGATAAGTTTGGATGTGTGGTGGACTCGTTTCGCAAGCGTATCCTAGATCTAGTGGGATACGGGTGTGATATGCTCCATGTGTTGTGCAATTTAATTTCTAGATCTATTTCTCTTGTGTTTAGTCATTGTGATGTGTAATTATATATATATATATATATATATATATATATATATATATATATATATATATATATATATATATATATATTGTGTATATATATTTATGTATTGATGTGTCATAGATCTATGTATCTATTTTACCTATGTATATATATATATATATATTTATGTAGCTATTATTCTACATATGTAAGAGCTATTTAATATTGTAGTATATATATATATATATATATCAATATATATATATATATATATATATATATATATATATATATATATATATATATATATATATATATATATTATAGTGTATATATATATATATATATATATATATATTGATATATATATATATATATATATATATACTTATATGATATATGTATACATATTATTGTATGATTATATATACGTATACGTATAAGTGTTGTTATATATATGATACTAGTGTAGGAGTATGTGTGTATATATATTATTAGTAATGTTATATATATTAGTATATGTATATATATATATATATATATATATATATATATATATATATATATATATATATTGTATTATATATATTTGTATTATATATAAGAGAGGAAGATTTAGCGACAACAGTTATGGCGACAGATCAGTGTCACCAACAGCAGCAGTAGCACACAGCAGCAGCAACAACAACAGATTAGCGATAGCAGCCGCAGCAGCAATAGAAACAACAGCACAGCAACAACGACAACAGCAACACAACAACAACGACAACAGCAACTCAGCAACAGCGACGGCAGCAGAAAAACCGTCGCAGTAGCAACAGTTCCCGCCAGCAGCAGCAGCAGCAGCATTTGCGATGGCAGCAACAGCTCTTTAGCGACATACCCGCGGTTATATATATATATAGTTATAAGTTTATATTATAATAGTTATATATATGTATATATATGGTATTGATATATATGTAAATATGTTCCTAATTTCTAATTGTGTTTTGTATACTATAATTATAATAATTAGTTGTTAGCATATATTTATTATTGGGTAGTTTGTATAAACAAGGTATTGGATATTACCTTGAGATACCAAGGTAAGTATCAAGGTATTTTAGGATACCCAAGGTATTGGGTTTGGGTATCAAGATTATGGTTTAGTATTGTGATACCAAGTTGGTTCAAAACCAAGGTATCCATTTAATGTTATAATTAGGATTTTATATAATTAATATTTCTTTGACATATATATGTGATGCTTTACCTATTGTTTTACGTATCCTCAGATACAGTATCCTAGTATCCAAAGGTATAGCTTTTATGACCTAGACTCTAGTAACCAATATCTTTGAGATAGACTCTTGCAACATAAAAATAGGTAGTTTGACATATTTGACCATAGTTTGACCATAGTTGACGATAGTTTGACCATAGTTGACTATAGTTTGACTTTTGACTTAGAGATGGGTTGTTGACCTAGAAGTTGACTAGTTTAACTTTTTTTTTCCAAAACCTTGTATTGATGTTATATTCCATATCTAGGTCTTCGAGGCACCGTATCAGACATCTGTGAGACTATTCTTTTGACTTCAGGTGAGTACATTCTCTGATATTTTCTCATTTATGATATTCTCTATGTTCATTGTATCTAGTATAGATATTCATGTTTTTTAACACGATGGTTACACGGATTGGTATATCCGAATCTCGTCATGAGATGTTATTCCTTGGTATATGGTATATCTTGTGCAAGCCTTGTTTCATTGATTATCTTGTACATGTACATACACTGATTCTCGGGAAGAGTCGCTATCTTCTTAGAAAATCTTGTGCTATAGCATACCATGGTTGGATCTATTATATTAGTCAAGGGTGGAGAGTATTTTAGTGTAGATATGTGATTATACCCTCCTTGTATCAAGTCTTGCTCTTAAATAGTGTTAATCATACACCGCACGTATGATTAGCCAGGCCATAAATCTTGTATCATGTTCCTAAGCCGATAACATATTAAAGCTAGTACTCACACACTTAGTCATTAGTATTCTTGTTCATTGTCATATTGCTCATTATTGTATTTATTCCAGTATTTTCTTATTGTATATCTCTTGTATCTATTGTGCATCTTGTATATTCACACCTATTTATTGTTACATAGATCATTGATTAGATTTGATGTTAGAGGTGTACTCTGCTCCTTTTCTGACTAGATATATTTTTTCCAAATGACACTGAGGAGTGGTACCCTACATATTATGGACCATATGATGTTGTGGGATTAAAGTCAGATACCCTGGCTCAGGAGGGACTTATCCCAACTGAGACAGATGAAGCGGGATTAGTAGCTTCTTATTTTCTTGTACTGGATTTGCTTCCAACTTATTTTTGTAGCATATTTTCAGACTCATTGATGTTATTATTTTAGACTCATGATTTATATGTGAATATTCTATTCTTTATTATATTCGTGATTATTTCCATCTTAGATCTGTGATTAAGTATATTTTTATTGTTGGTGGTTCATTATATTGCTAGATTGATTATCCAGACAGCGTTCTACCGTCGATTCTGCGGCGTAGGCTGGGCATTGTTCCCGACTTGTACCCGTACACCGGGTGCGGGTCATGACAATAGTGGATAAAACTTCTGAGCTTGATTTCTTGGGACTGGACTAGTCCTCTCAGAAGAAAACCAGTATACATCTTGGTATTTGCGTTTGCTTTCTCTCACCCTATTCTATATATATAAGTATATTCATAATACAGTTAGTAGTATCACTTACACATGAGATATATTCTAAATGCTAAGTAGTTGATTACCATTGCATGCAATAGAATTATAATTTTAACAAGTGATTTTACTCTGCTGCATACTTACACTCTATTCGCCCCCCCTCTAGAGTTGCCATACACGGTCCTACATGGAGTTCAAGTTGAGATAAGTTGTATTATTTAAATAGATTGATAAGTGAGGTCGTGATATGGTGGTGGTGACTGAATACTAGTCCCGATTATTACATCAAGTATAAGGGGGAATATTAGATAGGTTATGGTTTAACATGTTAGAGTGTGTGTAATTAAAATTGGTTTGTGGGTGTGTTAGCAACTTTGAGTTAATATTGAGAGGCAAGGGGAATAATGGGGATGACTGTGAACTAAGAGGAGGAGCTTAATTCTATGTGTACAACAGTGGGAAGAGGTATAATAGCAGCAATATCAGGATGGTGTGGGGTATTCAGGTAGCATTATGATAGATGTATCCAAGTAAGGTTTAAGTTGGTTAAGGTAATACTCATATCAGTGATATACTAAGATATTAGTTCTATTAATAATAATGAGATGAGGTGTCAGATACATGGGTAGGAGTTTACTTTAACTGTGTATCAGTTAAAGATACACTAAGGTAAGTGAGTATCAGATAAGGTTCAGGTATTAGAGATGGGTGGTAGTGTTCAAAGGGTAAGCTGATAGTAGTTATTTAGTGAGGAGTGTTGTATATAGTATATAATTCTATAGTGATTTACATATAATGTAATTATATAAATGTTATAATTTATATATTAAGATGACCTAATATAGCTAGTATAAACTTGTGTTACCTAGTTAGTGGCCAATATAGACTAATTATTTATTACGGACCTAGTTTAGCTAGAAATGGCCTTGAAGAGCATATTTAATGTATTTTTTTAGCACATTTACCACTTTATTACACCAAATTGAAATGTCATTCATATCTAGTTGGGTGACACTAGCTTGGGCATCGAGAGACCCCCTTTGCTCAGGAACAGAGGCGAGTATATCTCTCTGTTAGTTTTTATTTCATGATTGTGTATATATCACATATTCTAGAAAGGTATACTTGATTCCGATACAGTGGTTACACGGACTTGTACTATATGGATCATGTCAGAAAATATTATTCCCTTACTGTGTTCGGCGAGTACTCCTTCACATATATTTTATCATATGCATCGGATTTTGATTATCATGTACTTCATGTTCACACACTATCTTGTGTACAGTGTGCCTATAATACTCGTGTACGTAATGTGTTATTATCGGATCCATGAGTATTTTTTGGGGACGGGAGGTAGGAGTTGGTTATGTGATCAAAGCCATGTGTATTCATGTATATGTCAATTGCATATCACATGCGTAATCGAGTTACCTAATTGCATTCGTGTTTAACCTAAATCAATCACATAATGAACTTGTACTCTAAGACATATTAGCAAGTATCACCTATTTCCATTACTTGCAGTTATTACATATTGCTCGTTCTTTCCTTCCAGTATTTATATGCTTATTCTTGTTTATTTCCATTTCTTAGTTGCTAGTATATCTTATATTCTTTCCTATTACCTGTCATCTATGCTCTACCATGTATTTGGAACTGCTTTCAGAGTTTTATACTTTGCTCCAATCCTGATTGAATATATTTTTTAGATGATTGGTTAGAGAAGATGTACCCCACACATTATGGGGCACATGATGGTGAGGCAGCATGAGAGATAATACCTTTAGTACAGGAGGATATAGCCCTAGCCACAGGGGAGACTTAGCTTTTATTATTGCTTTGTATTTGACTCTTTAGAGGCTTGGCATGTATTATTTATGTTGGAGACTTTTGTGTTGTGACTAGATGTTAGACTTGGACTTGTATTTGTGACTCTTGTACTTCTTTCCTTTATTTTATATCATGCTATTTATTCCTCTAGTTTGATATTGTGATTAAGTATTGTCGTCCATTATTATATTATCGTATTATTCCTCCATTTGGAGTTGAGATGGCATGACAGATACCATACATATGTTATGTGTGATGTTAGATAGTATTTTTGACCCAAACAACGTTCTATTGCCGATGTTGCGACGTAGGCTGGGCATAGTTCACGTACTCATACCCTCATTCCGAGTGCCCCAGTCCAGGCGGACCATTGTCGGGTCCCCACGACCACTAGTGCATCCGCATGAGGTCGTCGACTGCCGGTCTTGTCAGAGCATGGAAAGCTCCGTAGACAAATATATGTAAGGCCCTAGGAATTCGTCCATATTTGACGATTCTTCGAGGAAACATTACCGGTATGTTCCTTTTTATCTATTCTATAAAAAATAAATTTTTTATCAAGTAATTCCAACTTTAAGTATATTAAATCGATGATCAAAGTAGGCTGGTTAAAACTATTTTTAGAAATTAAAATTTTTGACACGGGGTTGGTCCCGTCAAACCGGATGGCCTCATCACGTACCGATTACACCTAAAGATGCATACGCGATTCCATGATGTGTTGGATTAGATGAAATAACAATAGCCACCGGTGACCATCGGAGTTTGAGGTATAGATTTTATTTTGTATTGCTTATGATTGCTTGTTTTAGTTAGAGTGATATGGCTGTATTTTGTGCTAGGTTGGAGATCTGGTGTTCTTGAGGATTTCTTTGACACAGGGCATGGTTCGCTTTGGTGGAGGTGGAAAGCTTAGTCCACGGTACATCGGACCCTTCGGTATTCTAGAGAGGGTCGGTGCAGTGGCCTACCGACTAGAATTGCTACCTATACTAGAGGGAGTATAAAACGTGTTCTACGTGTCATAGTTGAGATGGTATATGGAAGATCCTAGCAATGTACTAAATCACTCGAAGATTGAGGTTGGTTCGACTATCAGCTAGCCAGAGCAGCCCGTGGAGATTCTGGATCGCAGAGAGAAGGTGCTGTGGAACCAGATGATTCCTTTGGTAAGCATCGCGTGGAGGCATCACTTGCTAGAAGAGAGTACCTGGGAGCGAGAGGTCGAGATACGCGAGCGATATCCTTATATGTTTGAGCCGTGAGGGATAATTCTTTCTTGCTTTTATTTATTGCTATTGGTAGTTAGTTTCTTTCTTAATTTTGAGGACAAAAATTTTCTAAGGTGGGTAGGATTGCCCCTCTCACTTTTACAACTAGGGGTAGTTTGAAAATTTTGCATGGGTAAATAATTTTAAGAATAAATATTAATATTAGGGTGATGATTGTATTAATTATTTAATTATTATTAAGTTATAAATTATTTATGACTTGTATTATTTATTTTAGTTAGGAGGCTAGTCCAATAGTTAGACTTGTCACTTATAATCCCAATTATACTTGTCATGACAACTAGTGAGCCAAACTTGGACCCAAGCCCATTAGATCATTCTCACTAATTAAGTAGGAGAAATTAGTTAATTATAATTAGTTATAAATTATCCAAATAGCCCTTCCTAATTATTTCTCCATAATACATCATGGAGGGGTACATGGGACTTTATATGTAACTTGGGAAAGGGAAAAAGGGGCCGACCATTATTAGAGGGGGCTCTCCTCCCTCTCTCCTCTCACTTGTATTCATTTAGATCTAGAAATTAGATTCCTAATTTATTATATTTTTCTCCATCAATTTTTCTCTCAATTCACATATATTCCCTCTCAATTTCACCATTAGAAGAGCTTTGGAGCTTGGAGAAGCAAGGAGCACAAGAAGGAGGAGCATTAGTGGAGAGATCGTGTCCGGATCGTGTCCAATTATATTTTTACTGGGAATCCATCTCCCAATTGGTAAATTTTGAATTTTCTTTTTCATTATAGTTCCCAAATCATGCATTGGACAATTAAAAATGACCCCATAGCATAGGGCTACCTATAGGAATAAGTTCTATGCTAATTGGTTATGAATTGTGTCTCCTACAAGGTATTTTATGTGTATTTTAGGGGAAATACGAGATTGATACATCAATTATGTGTCACAAGACTAATTAAATCTAAATAGACTTAGATCAGGGTTGTAGGACTAGATACGTCTCCACAAATGGATACGTGTAGGCCGTATCATATTATTTTGTGATACAGTGTGATACAGGACCCATTTTAGGTGTTCTTTGTGCAATTCTATTTAATACCTATTGTAATTGTTTATAATAGTTGCTATATATATAATTAATATGTGGGAAGAATTATTGTGGAGAATTGGAGATTTTGGCTCGTTGTTTCGATGCATATCATAAGTATCCTTAGCTTGCACTCAAAGTGTTTGTTACAATGTCTAGTTGATTATTTAGTTTAATATTCAGTTATATATATATATATATATATATATATATATATATGGGTATTAGTGTATTCTTTATTAAGTGATAATGTATGTGAGGGCATGCCAATTTATAAAAGACTCCGGTAAGGGAAAGGCTTCAGACCTGGAGATATAATTAATAGCAGTAGTAACAGTACATAGCAAGGGGAGTGACCCAGTTGCTATGGTAGCTAGGTGTGCATGGTGTATGGGTTGTCTATGTAGGAGGATTGGGCATGCACTGTGTAATGAATAAGAAGGAAATAGCAGCAGAGACTGTACCAGGTGGGGAGCTCAAGCATAGGCTATGGGCAGTCAGGTAAGGGTCTGTTGGTGTGTGAGTTTAAGGTGGTTGTGTTAGAGATGTGGTATAAAGGGAGTATGAGTTAAGGAGTGTTAGGTGAGGTATCAGTGTCAATTATGATGTGGTTTTGTGAGTAATCAAGTGTAGATAAGTATCAAGGAAATAAATACAGATAGCAGTAGCAGCAACATGAAGAACAATAGCAGCAACAATATAAAGAACAATAGCAGTAGCAGCAGCATGAAGAAAAATAGAAGCAACATCATAAAGAACAATAGCAGCAACATCATGAATAATAATAACAGTAGCAGCAGCATGAAGAACAATAGCAGGAACATCATGAAGGCAAGAGCAGCAGCAGTAGAAGCCATCCCAAGTGAGTGTATCACATCCGAGAGTACCAAAACATTGAAGAAGGGTAGTATCATTAGTTAAGTAGTGAAGGAAAGGATAATGGACTATGTGTATCAAGGAGGATACACCAATGTGTATGAGTGAGGCATTGAGGGTTGGTCTCGTGAGTGTCAATGAGATAATACATTGGTATAATTTGGTATCAGTTAGAAGTGATACTAAGGGTAAATGTGGTATCAGTTACTAATTAAAAATAGGATATCGGTTAATGGAGTATAGGCATTAGTCAGTGTTATTTAGTGTTAGTTAGTTAATATGGTATGGGTTAGTTAAGTATCAGTTACTATAAAGTGTATAAGTATGATAGTTAGTTATATTACTTAGTATTAGTTAAGGTATTAGCTATATACCTAGGTTATGACTTAGTATAGCTAAGGTGTGACTTAGTACTATATAGTATTGAATATTTAATGACCAAATTAGACCTATTAACCTAGTGTGGACTTAGAAAATCATGATTAGGTATATTTTAGCATATTTATCACTTTATTACACCATTTAACTTAATTTTTCTAAATAGGATTGTGTGACACCAGCTTGGGCATCGAGAGACACCCTTTGCTCAGGACCTGAGATGAGTACATCTCTTTGTTAGTTTTTATTTTATGATATGTATATATCGTATGTTCTAGAACTGTATACTTGATTTTGACACAGAGGCTACACGGACTTGTACTAAATGGATCCTGTTATGGGATGTTATCCCTTACCGTGTTCAGAGGGTGCTCCTTCAAATATATTTTATCGTGTGTATCGGATATTGATTATCATGTACTTCGTGTTCAGATACTGCTTGTGTTTAGTATGCCCATATTCGTGTTCGTAACGTTTTGTGATTGGATCCATTAGTATTGGTTGAGGATGGGGGAGTAGGAGTTGGTTATGTGATCAAGCCCAACTATATTCGTGTACATGTCGATTACATATCACACGTGTAATCGAGTTATCGTATTGTATTCGTGTTCAACCTAAATCGATCACATAATAAACTTGTACTCTATGGCACATTGTAGGTTTTCTCTTTTCCATTTAAATTATTGTTATTCATATTCCCTGTTCTTTATTCCAGTATATTACATGTTCACTCTAGTTTATTCCATTCTTATGGTTAGTTATCTTGTATTATTTTCTATTATCTATTATATATGCTCGATTATGTATTTGGAACTTCTTTTAGAGGTATGTACTTTGCTCCAATCCTGACTAGATATATTTTTCAAATAATTAGCTCGTGGACCAGTGTCCCACCTACTACGGGCCGTAGGACGGCGTACCATTAGAGGATATTCCTTTAGAGCAGGAAAACCTAGTACCAGATAATGAAGAGACTTAGATTTGTTGTTTAGACTTTTATTGAGACTTTTGGCATTTATATATTATTATGGACTTGAGATTGTATTGAGATTCCTATTTCATCTTCCTCATTCCATATCGTAATTTATCTTCTTTAGTTTGATATTGTGATTGAGTATTGTTTACCATTATCATATACCATATTGTTCCTCTGTTTGGAGTTGAGATGACATTGACAGGTACCATATACATATTATATAAGATATTTAGATAGTATGGTCGACCCAGACAACGTTCTACCATCGATACGACTGCGTAGGCTGGGCGTTGCTCACTACTCGTGCCCTTATTCTGGGTGCGGGTCGTGAAACATTTTTAGTGGTGGACCATCCAGGTCTAGAGTCGCAATTAGAGCGATATCGTAGTAGTGCTCACCTAGAGTACTGCTACGAGCCCATTTTAGGATATAGAATATAGGGTGAGAGTATACTCAATCACAACTAGAGAATATTTTCAAATATCTGTTTTGCTATCCTTATCTATTTGAATGCTTGCTTTGCTTTGAATAAATCTGTCCTTCATTGATGATATTGTATCTTACTCGATATTGATTCCTTGTTTCAATCTATCTTCAGGATGCCGTCGAAGACGCGTTCCCAGCGCTCAGGCACAGTGTCAGCGAGGTCGGTTACTTCGTCGCCTCTAAGGGCAGCACAAGTAGGCACCATTACAGCAGCTTCAGTTCAGAGGTCCGCTTTAACGAACCATGTGGAGGTTTATGCAACATCTTTCGGGGGTGCACCACCTCCGGTATAGAGGACAACACCGACCATCTCAGAGGATTTTCTACCTTCACTAACCACAGTCCATCAGACACATATGTTTGTGCTCTTTCATCAGATGATCGAGGCACAACAACGTCAGTCAGACCAGGGCATTGAGAATGCCTACCAGATTATGCTCACCGCAGTCGAGAGAGTCGCCTTAGTCCAGCCATAGACGACACCACCTTAGTTCACCCCGCAGTAGCCGAGGCTGGGGACTATCATAGATTTTAAGAGGATGGGGCCGAAGGACTTTCAAGGCACTGATGGGATTGTTTATGCTGATGATTGAATAAAAGACATTGAGAGGAACCTACGGTTGGTGCAAATTCCAGAGAGGTTGCAGGTAGAGGCTGCATGAAGCATGATGTTTGATATCGTATTGACTTGGTTTAGGATGGACCCCAGGATCTCAACACTGGGACTTACTTAGGAAGCTTTTAAGGAGCTCTTCAAGGAAAATTTCTTTCCAGATGTGACTGTGACATCTCTTGAGAGCCAGTTTTAGTACCTCGTTCAGGGAGGTATGAAGGTGGATGAATATGCAGCAAAGTATTACAAATGAGTCCACTTTATGGAGGGACAGAACCCAGAGGGAAGACCAGGAAGTTTAAGAAGGCTCTGAACAAGGAGATCAAATCCCATATGAATGGAGACTCCACAGCTACTTTTGAGGAGATTTTGAGGCAGTCACAGCGGGCAGAGGATGATATAGAGCTTGGCTCCATGAGGTCGAGGGATATAGAAGGATCTATTACTAGCAAGGGTCCAATAAAGCAGCATCACTTTTAACAACAATATCAAAGATACTTCTAACAGCCGAGGCAGAAGTATCATGTACCACCTAGAGTGCCAGTGTAGCAGATGTACTAGATCCAGAGGCCAGCTATTCCTTGCCCATTCTGTAAGAAGCTGGGACATGGATGCGATACGTGCACGATGAGATTGGGCTAGTACTTATTCTGCAGATCAGGAGATCATCAGTTGAGGGCTTGTCCTAGAGCTCCAGCTCGTCCATCTCAGGATGGGGCCCAGGCACAAAGAGCACCCATAATACCACTAGCGGTACAACCGAGAGGACCTCCTATACCACCAAAACAGTAGCAGTTCGCTTAGCACCAGCAGCAACAAAGAGGTACACAGCGACATGGGTGATCTTTTGCCTTAATCATTAAGGAAGAGGAATATGTTGGTGATGTTATTTCAGGTTCAGTCTATCTTGATTTTTTTAGCTCATGCTTTATTTGATTCTGGTGCTTCACATAGTTTCGTATCTGTATCTTTTGATTTGAAGTATTATCTTGAGACTGAACCGTTGGCGAGGACTTGTAAGATCACGACCAGGGGTAGCATTATCCTGGTCAGTAATTTTTGCAAGGATTAGGGAGTTTATTTGGGAAGCCAAGAGTTGAGCACGTGTCTACTCATAATTTTACTTTTGAGCTATGACATAGAACTCGAGATGGATTGGTTGAGTAGGCACCCTGCTAGTATCGATTGTTGTGGGGGCAGAGTTTTGTTTCAAGCGCAAGGAGAGCTAGAGTTTGAGTTTATTAGAGGAGCAGCAGAGCAGAGCGAGGGAGACTTCTGTGGAGCTATGGTTGAAGATCAGGAGCTGCCATATCCATTGATTGTAGAGTATATGGACATCTTTTTGGAGGAGTTACCGGGGTTGATACCAGACAGAGATATGGATTTCTCTATAGACTTAGTGCCAGGTGCATAGCCGATATCACAGTATGTCTATATGGTGAACAACAGCGAACTGACAGAGTTAAAGAAGCAGGTGGATGAGTTGTAGGACAATGGCTTTATCCGATCCAGTTCATCATTATGGGGTGCTCCGGTATTATTTGTATCGAAGAAGGATGGGTCGGTATGTATGTGTATCGACTACAGGACACTCAACAACCTCACTATCAAGAATAAATACCCATTGCCATGGATTGATGATTTATTTGATAAGTTGAGCGGAGTGAAGGTATTTTTGAAGATAGAATTGAGTTTAGGGTACAACCAGGTGAAAGTAAAAAAGAAAGATATTTCAAAGACAACTTTCTGGACTCGATATGGGCAGTTTGAGTTCTTAGTGATGCCGTTTCGGTTGACCAATGCCCTGATGGTATTCATGAACTTGATGAATAAGGTATTTCATCAGTACTTGGATAAGTTTATTGTGGTCTTCATTGATGATATATTGTTATATTTCACGATCCTGGGGGAGTTTGAGAAATACCTAAGGATTATTTTGGAGACACTCAGTAAGGAGAAGCTGTATAGTAAGCTTTCGAAGTGAGAGTTCTTCCTTGATAAGGTTGAATTTCTCGGACATGTGATTACAGGAGACGGGATCTCAGTAGAACCAAAGAAGATATCAATAATTAAGTCGTAGTCTACCGCGAGTTCAGTAGTGGAGATCAAGAGCTTTCTTGAATTGGCAGGCTATTATCGGAGGTTTGTTCAGGATTTTTCCATGATTGTAGATTCGATGACTAGGCTAATCAGGAATGACGTGGAGTTCGTCTGGACTAATGAGTGTCAGGCTACTTTTGAGGAGCTGAAGAAGAGGTTGACTATAACTCCAATATTGACGTTGCCATCGGGGACAATAGAATTTTCTATACATAGTGATTCCTTGGGTAAGGGTTTGGGTTGTGTATTGTAGCAGAACAAGAAGGTGATTGCCTATGCTCCCAGATAATTATGCCTGCATGAGAAGAATTACCCTACCCATGACTTGGAGTTGGCAGCAGTTATTTTTGCTCTTAAGCTGTGGAAGCACTACTTGTATAGAGAGCGAGTAGAGTTATTTACTGATCACAAGAGCTTGAAATATGTGTTCACACAAAAGGAGCTCAACTTGAGGCAGAGGTGGTGGTTGGAGTTGATGAAGGACTTTGATATTTCTTTTACTACCATCCAGGGAAGGCCAACATAGTCACGGATGCCTTGAGTAGGTATCTAGTGGCTATGTACTTGATGAGGGACAAATATTTATTAGTCGATCTTGATAGCTTAGGTATTGAAGTGTTAGTTCCTGGAGTTATGACACATATGTGGGGACTTCAGGTATAGTCAGAGTTGATAGACCGGATCAGAGCTGCACAGTTCGAGGATGATTCTATGAGGAGCATAAGAGCAGGTCCGAATAGGATTGGCAGAGGACTTCAGTATTGCAGAAGATGTATCATTGTAATACGGTACTAGATTATGTATGCCGAGTGGAGCATTGGGCAAGGAGTTTCTTCAGAAGACACATCGATCTTAATACTCTATGCATCCAGGTGCTAAAAGATGTATAGAGACATGAGAGAGCATGTTAGGTGATATGGTAGAAACAAGAGGTGGCTAGCTTCGTATACAGATGCTTGGTAACCCAACAGGTAAAGGCAGAGAGATAGAGGCCAGATGGAATACTTCACCCTTTATCCATTTCAGACTAGAAATAGGAGCATGTGACAATGGACTTTATATCAGGGCGTCCGCGTTCTCTAGGAGGCAAAGACGCAATTTGGGTCATCATAGACAGGTTGACCAAATCGGCCCACTTTCTGCCATTCAAAGTGGATAAGTCTACGGAGAAGCTTGCGAAGATGTATGTGCGTCACATAGTCAGATTGCATGGAGTTCCTATGAGCATAGTCTCGGATTGGGATAGTCGTTTCATATCCCACTTCTGGAGGAGTTTGTAGGAATGTTTGGGCACGCAGCTAAAGTTTAGTACCGCATATTACCCCCAGACAGATGGGTAGTCGGAGAGGACTATTTAGACTCTCCAGGATATGCTACGCACCTGTATTTTGGATTTTGGAGGCTATTGGGAGGATCACCTTCAATTGGTACAGTTTTCTTATAATAACAACTACCAGGACAGTATAGAGATATCACCATTTGAGGTATTATATGGACGGAGATATCGTACTCCATTATCATGGGATAATATTGGTGAGAGAGCCTTGTTGGGACCGAAGATGGTTATGGATGCAGCTGAGAAGGTGAAGCTTATCAGGGATAGGCTTCGGGTGGCGCAAGATAGACAACGGCATTGGACCGATAGCCACCGGAGACAATTGGAGTTTAAGGTATATATTTTATTTTGTATTGCTTATTTTAGTTAGAGTGCTAAGGTTGTATTTTGTGCTAGGTTGGCGATCTGGTGTTCTTGAGGATTTCTTCGACACAGGACACGATTCGCTTTGGTGGAGGCGGGAAGCTTAGTTCACGGTACATCGGATCCTTCAGTGTTAGAGATAGGGTCGGTGCAGTATCCTACCGACTAGACTTGTCGCCTGCACTAGAGAAAGTGCATAATGTGTTTTATGTGTCACAGTTGAGACGGTACGGGGTAGATCCTAGCCATGTACTAGATCATTAGAAGATCGAGGTTGGTCCGACTCTCAGCTACCCAGAGCAGTCCGTGGAGATTCTGGATCACAGGGAGAAGGTGCAGCAGAAATAGACGATTCCTTTGGTATGCGTCACGTGGAGGCATCACTCGCGAGAAGAGAGTATCTGGGAGCGAGAGGCCGAGATGCGCAAGCAATATCCTTATCTCTATGAGTTGTGAGTTATAATTCTTTCTTGCTTGTATTGATTGCTATTGGTAGTTAGTTTCTTCCTTAAATTTTGAGGACAAAAATTTTCTAAGGTGGGTAGGATTGTCACCCTTACTTTTTCAAATAAGGGCAGTTTGGTAATTTAGTATGGGTAAATAATTTTAGGAATAAATATTAATATTATTGTGATAATTGTATTAATTATTTAATTATTATTGAGCTATAAATTATTTGTGACTTATATTATTTATTTTAGTTAGGAGGCTAGTCCAATAGTCAAACTTGTCACTTGTAAGCACAATTAAACTTGTCATGACAACTAGTAAGCTTAACTTGGACCCAAACCTATTAGACCATTCTCACTAATTAAGTAGGGAGAATTAGTTAATTTTAATTAGTTAGAGAATACCAAAATAGCCCTCCCTAATTATTTCTACATAATACATCATGGAGGGGTACATGGGACTTTACATGTGACTTGGGAAAGGGGGAAAGGGGCCGGCCATTACTAGAGGGGGTTCTCCTCTCTCTCCTCTCATTTGTATTTATTTAGATCTAAAAATTAGATCCCCAATTTCTCATATTTTTCTCCATCAATTTTTCTCTTAATTCACTTTCATTCCCTCTCAATTCTCTTTTATTCCCTCTCACTTTCACCATTAGATGAGCTTTGGAACTTGGAGAAGCAAGGAGCACAAGAAGGAGGAGCATTGGTGGAGTGATCGTGTCCGGATCATGTCCAATTGTATTTTTATTGTGAATCCATCTCCCAATTGGTAAATTTTGAATTTTTTTTTTATTCTAGCTCCCAACTCATGCACTTGACCATTAGGAATGACCCCATGGCATAGAGATACCTATATGAACAAGTTCTATGCTAATTGGTTATGAATTATCTCTCCTACATGGTATTTTATGTGTATTTTGGAGAAAATATGAGATTGACACATCAATTGTGCATTATGAGACCAATTAGATCTAAGTAGACTTAGATCAGAGTTGTAGCACTAGATACATGTCCAAAAATGGATATGTGTAGGTCATATCATGGTATTTTATGATACGGTGTGATACGGGACCCATTTTGGGTGTTCTTTATGTAATTCTATTTAATACCTATTGTAATTAGTTATAATAGTTGTTATTATATATAATTAATATGTGGGAAGAATTATTGTGGAGAATTGGAGATTTTGGGCTCATTGTTTGGATGCGTATCATAAGTATCCTAAGCTTGCACTCAAAGTGTTTGTTATAATATCTAGTTGATTAATGTATGGGCAAGGCTTCAGACCTGGAGCTATAAATAATAGCAGTAGTAGCAGTACATAGCAAGGGGGGAGTGACCCTGTTGTTATGGTAGCTAGGTGTGCATGGTGTATGGGTTGTCCAGGTCAAAGGATTGGGCATGCACTGTGTAGTGAATAAGAAGGAAACAACAGCTGAGACTGTACCAGGTGGGGAGCTCGAGCACAGGCTATGGGCAGTCAGGTAAGGGTCTGTTGGTGTGTGAGTTTGTTGTTATTGTGTTAGAGATGTGGAGTAAAGGGAGTATGAGTTGAGGAGTGTCAAGTGAGGTATCAGTGTCAATTATGATATGGTTGTGTGAGTAATCAAGTGTAGATAAGTATCAAGAAAATAAATACATATAGCAGTAGCAGCAGCATGAAGAACAATAGCGGCAACAACATGAAGAACAATAGCAGTAGCAGCATCAGAAAGAACAATAGCATCAAGCGCATGAAGAACAATAGCAGCAACAACATGAATAACAATAGCAGTAGTAGCAGCATAAAGAACAATTGCAAAAACAACATGAATGTAAGAGTAGTAGTAGTAGAAGCCATTCCCAGTGAGTTTATGTCACGCCCCAGTCCCAAAATACGTAGGACTAGGAATACGTAACACGCCAACCGTATGTATACGAACTCCAATATATGGAAACCATATACACACGTACGCTGTACATGAATATCCAATCCACAGTGGTAATATATGTCACAACAAGTCACACGCAGTTCTATATCTCATCCACGGCACAAATAATAGAATAATGGAAATCAATAACTGAATATCAAAGAAGCAGTCTCAAATAGTAATCTCAAAGTGTGATAGTCGGGTGGAAACAAATCCACTGCAAATCGACTATAATAAACTACTAGAGAGAGAAGAGAATAAACTCTAATATAAGAATAAATGTCTCGAAAGGAATAGCAACTAAAATCTCTAAACAGCTGCAATGAATCACATATAATCAGAAGGTAAGATCGTCTCAGACTGATAGGAAGCGTCAGGTCCAGGTCCATACTCCTGCGGGTACTCCTGCTCACCTATATCTGGAAGGAACCAGGTCCTCAGAGGGACGTAACAAGATACAAAAAGCACATGCCAATAAAGTAATGAAAATAAACATCCATTGGGGTCGCCTAACCGTCTAAGTGAATGCAGTTAAGAACACCTTTCCCCACAAGTGAGCTATCTGGCTGAAAAACTGGGATTTGGCATGGTTCTCTATTGGAGATCCAGGGGCCTAAAAAGGCACGACGACTTTCGAACGCCGGAGGCCCGCCTGATAATAATATAATATATAGTGGTCATCACCACCCGTATCTCCGGCGGAGAATTCGGGCGCACAATAAAAAAAGCGTAAAGGAGCTCAAATGCGGTACTTGTTGTTCTCCCCAGCCAATGCTCTAAGCATGTCATATCCATGACATGATAAACCTCTAATAACCGCCAGGTCTACTAGCATGCAAAGTTTTTATTGGCAGTTATCCCTATCCGTCGCACGACCTATACGTACCAGTGGCCAACCGTGTACGCAAGTCCGTGTCCTACATGTGACTCACACTCGTGTAAGAATAGTGTCATGGCCAATGAAACATAAATGCCTCATGAAAATAGGGTAGTCTCATAAAGTAGGTCTAATGCATATATATAAATAAAAATATAGTACGACGACACCGTCGTTGCACCCAAGTTTCCTTGGACGCGCAGTTTATATAGCAGTTAAAATAAATAAACTAAATAAATAAAAAATAAACATGCATGCCTCATATGGAATATAAATACAGTACAATGGCAAGGTATACTTGCCTGGCAAGAAATCTGTAAAGTGTACGCGCCCAAATGTCAAGGGCACTGAACCTGGAACTAAGGACTCCGAACAAACGTCTTCGGATGCTGAAATAAACATCACCAACATTTCCGGAATGAGAAAAATAGCTAAGAAGCACATCCCTTTCGTCCAATTTGGACACAGGGGCAAAACGGTAATTTCGAGTAAAAGTGGGGTCCAAGTGTGGCCCACTTTGCACCGAAAAGCGTGCCAAGGGTAACAGCCTCTAAATGGGACAAACTATAGGTCAAATAACTCTAGATGTCAATACGAACCCAACGATATGTCCAAATATGGATTCCGATGGACCGAACAGAATTTTGTCCAAAAATTCAACTGTAGGGCTCGCCAATTGGCGATCTGGTCAACCGTCTCAGAAATGCGTGAAAATTGGGTCACAGGACCAGCGTATTACCACGAGTCCAGTGGCGCAAGTTTCGTCACAATCTGACAAGCGTACACAAAATACGCGCGAGTTCCACAAAAGTTACGATACGGGATGTGTCCGCGGATACGGCCTGATTCCGGCGCGCACACGCGTCCGAATCAGTCCCCACGAATTTTTACGTGTCTGGTTATGCTGCGTGCACTATTCGGTACACTTGGCACACGACGGGGCTGTCCGTTTGGCGGGGCGCGCTCCGTTTTCCAACTTTTGGAAATTTAGAAAAAGTGGGTGCGCGCAGTTTTGTGACAAATATCATTATGTCCACAGCAACTAATAGGATAGGGTTATTTAACAGAAAATAAACTAGGTCAGGCATTCTACAGGTATCAAAAAGAATCACCGAATTCGGATCTCTGTGGTGGGAGATACGAACTCGACAATATGGGTGGTCATTCTAGAATTCTGCGATTCCAGAATTCTGTCTGCTCGTCCAACTTGGGCGCTATTTTTCACCTAGGGGTACATGTTTTTCGAGGTTGGCTATAAAACAAATATGTAAGAGAGTTAAGGTGTGATCATACCTATGAAGACGGAACAGTGTTTGGTTGAGCGAGTCGACGAGAAATCTCTCCGGAGCGAAGGTACTTCGAGTGGGATTCTGCAAGGTGCGAGGTCGGAGTCGACAGGATGGTTGGATGGCTTGGTGGGGCTTCTCTGGCTGCGTGACGGCTCTTAGATGGGAAGAGGAGGTCTGGAGATTTAGGTTAGGGTTTGAGAGAGAAATATATATATATATATATATATATATATATATATATATATATATATATATATATATATATATATATATATATATATAAGAAGAGAGAGGGTGGAGCAGGTTTGGTCGAGTGTTTCCGCCAAGGGGTCGGGTCCCTGGCCGCTGAAGCAATCAAGTTTGCTAGCGGTCTTAAGCAAATAGGCTGAAGGCTCTGTGGTCTTAGTATTGCAGCACTTTGCTAGAAGTCTTAAGCAATGCTAAAGAGTTTAAAGCAAAGTTGCTAAGGAATAGTAGTAGTTATTATTATTACTATTATTATTATATTATTATTATTTTCTTTTCTTTTCTTTTCTTTTCCTTTCTTTCTTTAGATATATATATATATATATACATATATATATTTGTATATATATATATATATATATATATATATATATATATATATATATATTCACACATAAGAAAATTTATAGGTTAGGGTAATGCACATCGTTAGGCTAGCAACTGCTCAAGGGGTCTCCTACATGGAATAAATTCTAAAAATTCCTGATGGTCCCACAAGTCCTCTAAGTGCCCGAACACCTAACATAAAAATTATTAAAAATATAATTCTCCTATTTAGACCTAATTACTATAATTTAATTAATAATTAATAAATAAAAGAGTATATACGATTTTCTAGGAAGGGGGTTTTACAGTGTATCACATCCGAGAGTATCAGAACATTGAAGAAGGGAGTATCATTAGTTAAGTAGAGAAAGAAAGGGTAATGGACTGTGTGTATCAAGGAGGATACACCAATGTTTATCAGTGAAGCATTGAGGGTTCATCTAGTGAGTGTCTGTGAGATAATAGATTGGTATAAGTTGGTATCAGTTAGAAGTGATACTAAGGGTAAGTGTGGTATCAGTTACTAATTAAGAATAGGATATCAGTTAATGAAGTATAGGTATTAGCTAGTGTTATTTAGTATCAGTTAGTTAATAGGGTATGGGTTAGTTAAGTATCAGTTACTATAAAGTGTATAAGTATGACAGTTATTTATATTACTTAGTGTTAGTTAAGGTATTATATATATACCTAGGTGATGACTTAGTAAAGCTAAGGTGAGACTTAGTACTATCTAGTATTGAATAGTTATTGACTAAATTAGACCTATTGACCTTGTATGGACTTAGAAAATAATAATTAGGTACATTTTAGCATATTTATCACTTTATTACACTATTTAACTTAATTTTTCTAAATAGGATTGTGTGAATTTACCAGCTTGGTCTTCGAGAGACCCCCTTTGCCTAGGACCTGAGGTGCGTACATCTCTCTGTTAGTTTTTATTTTATGATAATATATATATTGCATGTTCTAAAACTGTATACTTAATTCTGACACAGTGGCTACATTGACTAGTACTAAATGGATCCTGTCATGGGATGTTATCCCTTACCGTGTTCAGCGGGTACTCCTTTACATATATTTTATCATCTGTATCGGATATTGATTATCGTGTACTTCGTGTTCACACACTGCTCATGTTCAGTGTGCTCATATTCATTTTCGTAACGTGTTATGATTGGATCCATTAGTATTGGTTGAGGACGATGGGGAAGTAGAAGTTGGTTATGTGATCAAGCCCAAGTATATTCGTATATATGTCGATTATATATTATACGTGTAATTGAGTTACCATATTGTATTTGTGTTCAACCCAAACCGATCACATAATGAACTTGTACTCTATGGCACATTAGTTGGTTTTTATCTTTTCTATTTAAATTACAGTCATTCATATTGCTTGTTCTTCTTTCCAGTAGATTACTTGTTCACTCTAGTTCATTCTATTGTAATGGTTAGTTATCTTGTATTCTTTTCTATTATTTGTTATAGATGCTCAATTATGTATTTGGAATGGCTTTCAGAGGTATGTACTTTGCTCCAATCCTGACGGGATATATTTTACAGATGATTAGCTCAGGGACCAGTGTCCCACCTACTACGGGCCGTAGGACGGCGTACCATTAGATGATACTCCTTTAAAGCAGGAAAATCTAGTACCAGATGATGACAAGGCTTATACTTGTAGTTTAAACTTTTATTGAGACTTTTGTCATATATATATTATTATGGACTTGAGACTGTATTAAGATTCCTATTTCATCTTCCTCATTCCATATCATGCTTTATCTTCCTTAGTTTGACATTGTGATTGAGTATTGTTTACCATTATCATATACCATATTGTTCCTCTGTTTGGAGTTGAGATGATATTGACAGGTACCATATACATATTGTATGAGATGTTTAGATAGTATAGTTGACCCAGACAACATTCTAACACTGATGCTGCGGCGTAGGATGGACGTTGCTCCCTACTCGTTCTCTTATTCTGGGTGTTGATCATGACATTATAGGCTATTATTAGTATCTCGACATTCTGAACTCATTGGTGATGTATGTCTTATCATCTGATGATGTTTGTTCAAATTTTTCTTTTCGTGCCACCATTAACTGTAATAAATTGCTATCATGTTTATATTTTAAAATTCGTACATCAAAACTAAGAATGTCGATTCCAGTGATCTCATATTGCTGAGATAAGATCGTTAACCATGTGGTTGATTTTCTTGTTTCGATTTGCATGTCATGGTCTTTGTTGTACGAATAATAAGATACAAACTTGGTATTTTGCAACCAAAACCTATAATTTAGAATATTAATGAATAATTATAAAGACTAGAATTGCTTACGTGAAATAGGAAATATGCCACCGTGACCCATCCAAATTTCCTAATTAAAGAGATTTTGGAATTATTAGTATTATGATGATAATTATGGTGTATGATATATTGTTTATTATTTAGGTTGGTAAATATACATGGAGTAGGGTTTGCCTGTTCTGGCTAGACATTAGTCTCATAAACTCAGTATGCTTGGATGGACTCCAGGCAAGTATACCTTACCTAATGATTACAATATCTACAAGTTTTGCATATTCTTCAGTTTTGAACTATTGCCATATTGTTACATGTATCTTCTGTTCTTTCTTTCAGTCTTGTTGTAACTTATTACTTACTGACACACATAGGGTTGAGACACGGATATTCATATTGCTTTCATATTACTTGTTTCATTAAGTTGTTTGTATAGTTGTTCTTGATTTGGCATGATAGACATATGGGAACTTTTGTACTTGTTTTTGATAATATAGCCTCTAGCGTTTGTTGAACGCTATGCAATCAAGATGTATTATATAGAAAAATAGTTTATAGCCTTATATTATTGTTAGACCCACCATATTTATCCATAGCTCTCGGTGTGCAAGTGTTATCCTCAATGCATTCACTTAGATTTGATAGTATCATTATACCCTATCACATGTTATAGTTGTACCCAGTACTCGTTTGTATGTTATTTACTGTATTTCATTTGGTATATATTTTCTATATCTTGTTACGTCCCTCTGAGTACCTGGTCTTCTAGGTGTTATTGGGTGTTGACATAGGATTAGGGACTTCTTCGGGCTTTCAGATATTGCTAGTTAATGACTTCTTATAATTCTACCGCAGTTATATTTCTTTTTAGATCATAAAAGTTTTTTTAGTATTATGGATATTATATTATAAATTATGGATTATGATATCATCTAGACAGCTTATACGTATTCGAGTTAGACTGGAGTCTACTTGAATGCGTAGCTGGCCATTGCCATGTGGTCTGGTCCCACATATTTTAGGATTGGGGTGTGATATCTTGGATATTAAACTCTGGTGCTTCCCATCTTATGACTTTTGACATTAGTTCATTATCTAGTATTACACCTTTACTTTCGCACTTTTTTTATTTACATACAGTTGATGGTTCCTAATTTGGCTCTATTATTTTTAATACTTTGTGTCTTTATTTTGTTTTACATGTTCCCTATCTTTCTTCAAACCTCATATCAGTTAGTAGCCTTTGAGAAAGTGCATTTATTGTTTCTTTTGATTACCTCACATATTCTATAAAGGATCCTTGTACAGACCTGACGATTGGTCATGCTTATAGGAAGATATGGCTATACCATTTAGAGTTTCTTTATCTTCCATCAAATCAACCTTTAAGTTCCAATCATGCTGCTATCGTTACGTCTGTTGTCGACTTGTGGCAAAGATGCTTAGATCATATTTTAGAGCCCTACCTAAAGACTTTATTCTGTAGTGGAGCTCTTGGGTGTGGTTCTTTCTCTTCTCTATCCATATGAACGTGTTGTAAGTTGGCAAAATACTTAGTCTTATCTTTTCGTAAGAGTTTATCAAATTCTAATAGTATTTTTGAATTAGTTCACTATGACATATGAGGACCTACACATATCCGATCTATGAGTGGTTTTCTTTACTACATGAGCTTTATCGATAATTACACTCATAATCTTATGTATCTCCGTTCCAAATTTTCTACTATATATAGGACATTTACAACTATGATTTATACTTAATTCAAAGCTAGGATTAAAACTTTTTACTCTGATTAGTCTCATATCTCTGCACTACGACAAGATCTATCCTGCAATCTCACGGCACCCTTTTTTAATAGCTTTTTCTTTACACTCATGAATAGAATATGGTAGCCGAGTGCAATCATCGTCATATTCTTGAGACTGCTTGTGTTATTTTATTATACTCTTATGTTCTTTAATTATTTTAGGAAAAGGTCATTCTTACCACTGTTAATATTATCAATATTATTTCTTCCTATGTTTTGTCTGGTCAGACACTTCATGAGAGTCTTTCTTCATGTCCTTCTGATTAAGTATGCTTTACATTTTTGGGTGCACATGTTATGTACTTCTTCCTGAGACTTAGCGCATGAAGCTGACAGGCCGATCAGCCAAGTGTGTCTTACTCGGTTTTAGTTTCAAACACAAGGGATACCGTTGTTATGATCCCTTGGCCCATTGTGTTTGTCTATTTCACCATGTAACCCTTCTAGAGGACTTTTCTTATTTTAGTATCCTACCTCTGGATGTTTATTTCTTGTTTCCCCCAACTCTTATGTATAGTGTTTACATTGATCATACTCCTTTGCTCCCCTCTTCTGCTATAACTCCTTCTACGATGCCTTTGTCATTGTCTCATAAGGATCTACTATATATTCTATCAGCCTCCGTTACACCATCATCTTCACCATATACGCCTCTACCACATTCTCTTATCTATTCCCAACGTACTCATCGACCTCATATTCATTTTACTCTATATTATTTTGGTCCACCGAACAAGTTTGTTTTGCTATGTTAGTCTCATATTCTCTACAGTTCCATTATTTTCTTACTGATATTCATACAACACGAGAGCCCAGTTCTTATCAAGAGACTGTTTATTACCCTGAGTGGTAGGAGGCTATGTAGAGGAGTTTTGAGCATTTCAGTAGACAGGTACTTGGAATATCGTTCCACTCCCAGACGAGGTCAAGCTTGTTAGTTGCAAGTGGGCCTTCAAGGTTTAGTATCGACATATTGGATCAATTGAGCGACCCAAGGCACAACTAGTTGCCCGATATTTTAATAGGATAATTGGATTGACTCTGATAAGATATCTCTCTTGTTGCTTAGATGACCAAAGTTCGTATATTACTAGTTGTTATTGTCGCTCGTCAGTGGCCACTCTTTTAGATGGATATGAAAAATACATTTTTTCATGGTTCTTTATCAGAAGCTGTCATGCATCCTCCTCCAAGTCTTTCTACTCTGTCAGGACATATTTGTCGCCTTTGTTGTGCTATATACGGTCTCAAGCAAACACCTGAGCTTGGTTTGAGTATTTTTAGAGTATTATTCATGAAGCAGGTTTTTAGTAGTATTCTCCTGATTATTCTTTATTTATGCGATCATTATCGCATGGGCGAGTTCTTCTTTCACTCGATGTGGATGACATAATTTTGACTGATGATGACTCAGTAAGGATTGCAGCTACTCAGATACCTTAAGTAAAAGATTTATATGAAGGACCTTGGCAATCTTTGATATTTTCTTGGACTTGAGATTGCACAAGGTAAGAGAGAGATACTTGTTTCTCAGCAGAAATAGACTTCATAGATTATTTTATAGTCTATCGGATAGTAGTACAATTGATACTCCTTTGGAGCTTCATGTGAAGCTTTATCCCACCGATAATGGACCTCTCACAGATCATACCCGCTATAAATAGTAGTGGATCAACTTGTGTATCTCTATTTGACTATATAAGATATTTCTCATGTAATTATTATTGTTATCTAGTATGTTTTCGTGCCTCGATCAGCTCACTATAGTGCCTTACTCCAGATTTTTTTAATATCTCCAGGACTCAATTATGCACTCATTTTTTACATCTACTCTACAGATTCGAGCATTTTTTGAAGCAGATTGGACATAAGATCATACCACCAGATGATCTAATAGGATTTTGTTTGTTTCTTGGTGATTCATTAATTTCATGGCGAAGGAAAAAAGTCGTTATTATATGTTCTTCCACTGAAGGAAAGTACAGAGCTATGAATGCCAGCACAAGGGAGAATATTGTTCATGTACGTAGACTTCTCTCTTAAATAGGCATTACTCCTATAGGACCGAAGCCACTTCACTATGATAACAGGAGTGTTACACTGATAACAAATAATCTAGTTTTTCATGAATGAACAATGAACATTGAGATAGATTATTATTTCATCCATAAGTTTTTTTTGGCAAAGACTATTTTTCTACTACATGTGACTTCCGTTGATTAGTTGACAATTTTTTTTACAAAGTCACATACCATACCACCGCTTCAATTTCTTTTGGGCAAACTCATTTTGTTTGACCCATCATAAGTTTGAAAGGGAGTGTTAAATTATGATTAAATTTAGGAGTAGATTCGTTCTCCTATTCGGATTCAGATTCCTATCTCCTCTATGGATATAGATACATTTTCCCTCTCTATATATTCATAATTATATGGATTTTTATATCATCTATTAATAAAATCAACATTGTTGATTTGTTTCAAAGGTAATACACACTAGGCAAAATCAGATCATAAACTTGATACACAATCACACTACGATCTAGAGACTCGATCGTTTGACGATTACTGCCACATGGTCCAATATATTCTCTTTCCAGCTATTGAATATATGAAGATACGCAAATAGACGTGATGTTGTATATCGATCATATCATATCATTTTGTACCGTCGAAACTATTTAATACAATGGTATGCGAGGATGACTACCCTCAAATTGATGATTACAAATAATAGTGATAACATAATAGTTCCTTCTGACTCTTTAGTATATACAACTAGTGGTATATAGTCAAGTTCAATAATAACCTATCCTCTAAGGGTATTGAATTGTTTCCATTGATTCTAACATAATATAATGCATCCTGGATTCTAAATATATCACAAATCACATAATCACATAGGATGAGACGATACAAGATGATCGTGACAAGAATATATAATATTAGTGCTGACAAAAGAAAGTCATATGTTGTACTCACTGTTACGTCCCACTGCCAAAATACTGGAAGACGAGTACGTAACTAACATCCCAGACTGCACGTCAAAAAAATATATATGTATCAGTATCACGATTGTCGTCTATAAGTATGGGAAAACTAAGCACATAAATAAACGTGAATAATTTACATCTAAACTATAAAACATCAATATTTACATCTCACAAGTCTGTTTCTTGCCTCAAAAAGTAATATACATTAAAGAAATATACATATACAAAATAAAACTACTTCTCTACCCTCTATCTCTTCTACTATTTAGACTCAACCATGCTATATAGAGGTAACATCTCCTTCTCTGGCAGGCCTTCACCTAGTGAACAAATATTAGCTCATCAAAAATATGCAAGTCCTTAATTCAACAATGTTAAAATAATAAAGTAAAAGAGTAATATGATTGTAAATCATGATTTGATACTTAAATAGGATGATAATATAATTAAACCCTAAGAGCATATTATAATATCAACTTAGAATATGACTCTACCATAATCTTGATTATAGTGATTTAAAGTGTGTCCAAACCACAACAATAGCTTATTAATTACTAACATAACTATAATACAGTTTTATTTATATGATGATACAATTTGAAGAACAAATTTGGATCTCACACTTGACTAGTTTCTCAGCAATAATCATATTTATTTGGGATTAGGTTATTATTGTATGATTGGCACGATGCTTAATGGTACGCCCATCCATTATAAGAATAAAGAAAATATATATTATTTAATACCTAACTGGTTCTCTTAATCAAAATAGGTCAATTGTTGTATTATATTTATAATAAAAGTAAGCTAATTACTCACACTATCTCTTTGCAAGGCCCTACGAAGAATATATGAACAGATTAAATTTTTGTGTTATTTATAATACAAATAGTTCATTTGGTGTGATCTATTTTGTTCTCCCCCAAAATCTCAAACAAATTATTATCTTTTTAAATCTTTTTTTTGGTATAGATATGTATCTCGATCTTTGTACTGTAGGTATCATATGAATAGAGAATACTATTCAATACAACATTTTCCATTCACTGGAATAACACATATAAGTATCTCTATATGCGATAAATGTCACATAAGAGTGACATGGTATTATATTAAATGGAACAAACTATAACAATTGGATTTAATATTTGATATGTTTGCGTGTCTATGTTTGTGTCCTACGAGTCCAAAACTTAAATGGTTCAACCCCTAAAATATTCAGACTTATTAAGATCCTATCTCTAAAAGATATACATAATAATCTAGGTAAGGGTTTAGTACGATACTAAAGCATTTGATTCGGAATTAAGTTATCTCTTAATTTTTTTTTATTTTTTTAGCAGTCTCCTTTGTATTTCGAGCTCCAAATATAATAATATAAATTGACTCGGAGCAACTCTCCATATATTTCCCCTAGGTCAAAGTCCCTTCGGTGGAATAACTCGACATCAGACTCACACAGTTATAATCAACCAGAAAATACATAAATATTAAGAAGTAAATTCTTCATACCTCGGCTACTTACTAATAATATTTAAACTTGCTAGACTTGTTCTTTTGAACCAATAAAACACATGAGTTAGAAATGATCTCAACTATATGATAATAATTGAACTGATAATATGATCACATAAACAAGAATGTTTACCAGATTAATTAATAAATTAATTATTTCAATTCAAGTTACGTGCTAGCCCCATAAGGTTTGGGACGCGAAGGATTCATAGTCCCCATTGGAATCTTGGTCGCCTCAAACAAGTCTGCGGAGAGATCGAATAATGCAGTACAGGTGGAGTCTAGGTGGATGGCACCAGGGTAGGGGTGTGAAGTTTAGGAAAGTTGGGATCGCTCCTGTAGTGAATATTAAGGAGTGGCAAGTGTGCCAACTGCTCTAACCTTCCCGTTGGTGGGGAGATGGCGACTTCATTAGTGGTAAGGAACTCTAATACATATCAAACACAAGTAAGCAACTATGGAATTCAATACTAAGCCTCAAAGCAAACAATTTATCAATATAAAATAAATCTTTCAAGAGAAAATTTTAGTTCTACCATACTTTATTTTTTATAATTCAAGGTGCACTCCACTGCTTTACCATAATATATAATACTCCCACTTCCGTCAAAAACTAACGGTCAACTCCGTTGACCGCTACTTTTTGACCAAAATACCTCTAGCAAATCAATATTATTACCAGCCCCCCTCCTCAGTCGTGGAAGAGGGAAGTGGTATTTTGGTCAAAAACTAACGGTCAACTGAGATAGGGTTGTACATTATGGTAAAGCAGTGGGGTGCACCTTAAATTATGGCAATTAAACTGGGGTGCAACTCAAATTTTCTCATCTTTTAATTATATGAATTAGCCCAAATTACCAAATTGATTTAAATTAATATTCTTCAAATTCTAATATATTAAATCTTTGATAGTCCAATACATAACCCTAGATTCATCTAAGTCATGTATAATGTTATAAATAATAAATATAAGAAACTTAATATTGTGTAGTAGCCATTTCGTACCCTTTTTAATAAAATATTTTTTGATAATACTAGGGTTAGTTACATAAATAATTACCAATACGAAAATATGGTAGGACTTAATATATATGGTTCCTTTAACATGCATCCTCCTAGGTCTATTCCTATATGACATATACATAGGTAAATATGTATGCATAAATTTATAACCGTACATCACTAGAAAAATCTTGAAATTAAAACACATACACCTAGAAAATATTTCCTTGTCATATAATCATTTTCAAAACATATATCAACTTGTGTCCTATGTTTACGCTGATGAACAACTTGTGTCACCATCAAATCCTTAATATAACACATGTATAAACATTTATAGAATACTCTTTATAAGTTAGGACACACGTCTATGTACCAAAGTTTGTAATTAAATTTAAATAAATGACAAAGCTTCAACGTTATGTAACTTTATTACGTTATGTAACTTCGATACCTTACATTACTATGACACACTATGTAACTTCATTATGCTACGTAGTTCTGTTAATTTATGTTATGTAATTATGTTACATTACGTATATACTTTACATAATAAAGTTACATTAGATAATTCCATTATGTTATGTAATTACATTATGCTACGTAATTTTGTTATGTTATATAATTTTGTTACGTCTTTAGTTATGGATATTATTTAGAAATTCTATCAATTTATCATCCTTCATATATATGTTAGAAGCAGTTACACAAATTTTTTGGTTAATTGTATTTACAGTTTTGCCTACACGGCAATTAAACCAAATTGTAACCATTTTGAAATAAAACATAATTCAACATATAACATATGGATTATACTGGCCATAACCATTAGTTCTGATATCATAATACTTTTAGATTATGTATTTTCAAAAATGGCAATGAGTGCATTATATGAATATGTTATCATTTTACATAAAATATTTTATTTAGTATATGAAACCTGACTCAAAATAAAACTACACAGAATATTCAAATTCAAATCATGTATATACAAGTTTTTCTGTATATTGTTTCCTTAGCTTTATATAGGTGCGTCATCTTCACTTTTACTTCATAGAATCATGTTACTAACAACATACATATCGCATACTGGCATCCTAGAATAAAAATTTCTTGAAAAAAGTATGAAAAGATTCAAAAACTACAAAAAAAGGTAAACTATAAATTATAATTTTGAGATGTAGGAGGATTTGTCTTGATACTAGCAACTAGAGGAGGAGTAAATAAGAAGGGGGTTTTTTAGGGTTCAAAGAATATGGGAAGGACTGTTTCAATTTCACCAGAAAAAAGAAATATGGGAAGAGGAGACAAGGATGTAAAGAAAAGAAAAATAAGATTTTCATATAAAACATTTTAACCTAATTAATTAACTAAAAAAAAAATCCAAAGAGTATAAGAGAAAATAAAAGAATATGAGATAATATAGGAAAAGAGAGGAAAAGAGAAAGAGTATAGCCGACCTTACTAAGGGAAGCTTGGGTTGACTTGGCGTAAGGTTGGTTTAGTAATTAATTAAGTAAAATTTATTAGGTCTTAACAAAACCAACTTAATACCAAATCTAATTTTGTTTATTACAAAAAATATGTTTCTAATCCAATGATGACTAAGCATACTTGATGGTAATCAAGTATATCTATTATAACAAAAATAATAATTTATGTGAAAATAAATATAATTATTTTATTCACATTTTGAAACTTCACAAAAATTACATTCTTATAATAATAAAAAAATTCTTGTAAAATTATTTTCTCCAAAAAATTATTTTCTCATAAAAAAACATTTCTTATAGAAATATATTAAAGTTATAATAAGGTCTTCAAAAACAATTATGACACTCTTTAAAAAAATTGTCCCAAACATTTAAAATTATAATTAGGTTTATAAAATGGGTGACATAAGTAACAAACAAATATTCTACCCATCTTTGAGAAATTAAGTACTAGTTCAATAAAATAGTTCAAAGTTATCTAAAAAATTCCAAAAAAAGGAAATCCTTAAAATACATAGACATTTCTAAAAAACTTAAAATTTTATATTTTCCATTAGTTCTTCAGAACTTTAGAAAGCATAAATATCTCAATCAGTAATATTCAAAATTATCGATACACGGTTTTGGATTCATATCGATCTTAACTTTTAATCATATTCCTTTTCATTCACATTTTATTGGAGTTGGGTGGGATTCCAATCTTTGTGGAGAACCCCCAGAGTACGACGAGCACCATCCGGGTGTCAGAGAAGCTCGGGGAGTGCGACGAGTGCCATTCGGAGAATAGAAAAAACTCGTGTATCGGAGCTGCAATAGTTCTACCAAGACCCAGCTGAGTTCGAACTAAAATTGATCTCCCACCGAGTTCGATCCGAGTTTGGTCCATGGAAGGACAAAACCTTGCTCGACTTGCTTGCTCAAAATAGCTGAGTTCGGCTTGAACTCGATTGTCGGCGAGATATGCGAGATTTGGGGTATTTTATACAATGTTGGATCATATCTAGTAGTCAAGAATAATTGTGGGATTTAGGATGTATATATTAGATTTTCCAAAACCTAATTTAAGTAACAAGGACTTTGATGGCTACATTAAGGAGGAGATCAATTTTGGGTAATTTTTTTTCGTCACCTTCGTTCTTCATGAGTCTGTAATCTATTCATTGCTTCAAGTAGTTGTGGTGATCTGGTTTGGATCTCTGAGAAGCTTATAAGAAATTAGTGTTTTTCTTATTCCAATAGTGGAGGATTTTTATTGGACTCAGAGCCCGTGGTTTTTTCAATCTGGGTTTTTTATGTAAAAATAACTTGGGTTTGCGTTTTGTTTTTCTATGAGATTTTGACAATTTGGTTTTGTGTTCTTTTCTTTGGTTCTCTTGTAGCTTCTTGGTTTAGGGGAACATTTTTAATGTTTTATTCCCAACACGTGGTATCAGATCTTTCAGTTCAAAGGAGTTGGTGTCAGGTTGACAATCAAACTAAGAAGAAGAGATAGATGCGAAGTCGGTGAAGATGGTAAACATAAAGGGTTCCAATTACCACTACTGGCAAAGTAAGATGAAAGATTTTTTATTCATGAAGATGTTTCATCTTCTGGTTTTTGTTGTCAAGTGGCCTAATGATAAATTTGAACATGACGAGAACATCGAGCATATACAGGTGTGCGGATATATCAGGCAGTTTGTTGACGAGAATGTGTACAATCACGTTGCCAGTATAGTACACGCAAGAAAACTTTGGGGAAAGATGGAATCATTTTATGTGTCACATCCCAGTCCTAAAATACCAAGGACTGAGCCATGTGGCAATGGCCAGCAACACAAATCCAATAGGCTTTCCAATTCAATGGACCATTTAGAGTGCACTAAAGTTGTAAACAATGCAATAGTCTACCACAAAACTAATCACAGGAAATATATATATATATATATATATATATATATATATATATGAGGTGTCACGACCCGATTCATTAGAATCGTTTGAGGCGTCCCCCGAATCGTGACCGCCGTGCGGGCCTGGGGTTGCGCCCGCACAAGGCTTTAATGATTTGCATAGCAAGCACATATTCAGAGTACGCAGATAAATTGAAACACAGATTTAAAACATAGAAAAGTTCTCTTTATTGATAATGAACATCTATTACAAACTCTTGAACGAGTCAGCTAATATGCCGAACGGCTTACAAAAGAGATGACTCAAAATAAGATAGCAGTCCTGTACATTACATCCCTTTATAAACTTAAAATGATAAAGACCTCCAGGCTGGAGGATAGCTTTGCCACGGAGCTGCATTTGTGTATGAAGAGTTGCAGCTTCGGACTTCAAAAGGCTTCAAGGGCGCGGTAAAGATGCGCCAACAGCTGGACTGGATCGGGAAGACGACTTTGGCTCCTCGCTCGGTTCGCCTTAGTACGGAGAACCTGTTTCAACGAGGGTCAGCATGTCGAAACATACTGGTAAAGGCGAGCTTAGCCTGACTATACCAATCAACACGTTGTTTTAATGAAGCATGCATATTTGTGGGTTTCTATCTTATCTTAGTTTATTTACAAGTAAGCAGCATATAGAATTATACTGAAATAAACGTGCCACCGTTCGGTAGATTTTACCTGCCCGTCTGAATTACTTGCACAATACTTACCATGCCTTCCCTGCCACAAAGACACAAGTTAGTTTGCAACAGGTTTAAATATACAAGAAATCACTGGCGTGATGCCACAATGGACATTAGTCACTGGCGGGAATGGTATGCAGCGAATGAACAAGGAGCGCTACATGCCACCCCGTCCAGCACAATAGACTATACAATAGAGTTCCGTCCGGACCGGATCGGTGCCAGTGCCCTAGCGACCGTCCGCAGGAACTAATGACCTTGTGCACAAGTTGTCCATGATCGAACAATTCGTTTACTTAGTTAACAGTTCATGCTTTTGAGGCAACAAGAGTACAAGACAAGCAATTGTACAAGACAAGCAATAATTCATGATTTATTCCCAAGCGAACAAGCATGCCATTAAGTATCCGTTCGTGCAGTTTATTGACAAGCATATATACCAAGTCTATTCTCTTTTATCTTGGTTTCTTTTATTATTACTTGGTATCATTGATCGGGGCAAAGAAGTGTGCACGATTTTAGGGTGTGAAGCTTGGAAGCAGGGCTAGCTAATCGGGTTGGTAGCCACTCACTTAGATAGTTGGAAGGAGAAGGAAATAGGCGCTTCACGACTCCGCTCGCAAGCCGCCTACTGCTCGTTCACCTGTACACGAACATCTTGATCAATACTTCTTCCTCTCTTTCCAATCTCGGAATTGAAGTACAGTTCAATGAACGAAAATAATGAAAACCATCAAAACCGTTCAAGGAAAACAAGCAATTCCCAAATCCAACTCAAAGCACGAAAGCAACAAGCGATATCGAAAACCGAGGCAATAAAAGATAGCAGCGGAGAGGTCCCTCCTGACTCTGCCACTAAGCCGATCCTTGGGGCGCAGTCCACTGAATATGGGAATCGATTCTGAAGAAACAAATCCATAACGAGGACGAGTTCTTAATTCAATCTATCCCGATCGAACGATACCGTCTTGTGTTTCTTAGCCGCGATCTCCGCACCGGGAGAACAGGGCGCTACATGAGGGATCTGCATATCCTTTTTTTTGTATCCCCATGTTATAAATAGTTGGATGCTTGTTTAAGTCATCTAATTTTAACCATTGGTTTAAATGGTTTAAACCAACGGTTAATATATATATATATATATATATATATATATATGAGGGATCTACATATCCTTTTTTTTGTATCCCCATGTTATCAACAGTTGGATGCTTATTTAAGTCATCTAATTTTAACCATTGATTTAAATGGTTCAAACCAACGGTTAAAATTAGATCACTTAAACAAGATCCAATGATTGTAAACATGGGGATGATTGGGGATGTATAATAGGTGGGGATGTGGATCCTTTTTATATATATATATATATATATATATATATATATATATATATATATATATATATATATATATATATATATATATATATAAACTCATCCACCAGAAGGAAAAAAGATGCACATAAAGATAATCAAGTCCACTAGTCATACGGGGAACAACTCGCTACAATAAGTACTAAATGTAAATAAAAATAATAAAAGAGATAGTCCAGTGTCTGCTAACTTAGATTTCATCAATCCAAGAGAGAGATCCTACATGGATCATGTTAACTCCTCTAGAAGAATCTTGTCCTCAGCTGCAACTCCTGCTCCTGAAGCATACATCTCAGGATAAACCTCCTCGTCTATACCTCGGAACATAATCTGCATCCAGGTTCTCAGGGGACATATCAAGGTACAGGAAATACAAGCCATATGAAACATGATAAAATATGCATAAGGAAAGAGAGAAAAATATAGGTATACTACTTCTAACTAGTCTATGTGTATTGCAAATGAGAACAGTGCAAGGGCGCAAGACTACCTAATCAAGTCGAATGAAAACAAGTAGCTCAGTAGCGATTCTAAAGTCTATAGTACCATGACTCAATAGCGAGTCTACGGCCTATAGTTTATTTACTGTTCCTCAGTATCAAGCGAGTCTATGATAGATAGGATGGTAGTCAACGTCCAGTCATGTTCTCCCCACCCAATGTCCTATAAAAGTCCTGTCAAGTCAAGTATGCAAGTCCAACAAAAATTATGGAAGTAAAATAAACTATGTATCGAATAAGAACAGAAATAAGCGGGATCATGCTCACTTCGAGAATAACGTCCAACTCTAACTAATATACATTCAACTGTATCGTGTCCTAGGGCCAAGAATGTGTAAAGATGAACCAATTATACCAGAGATAATTCTATGGGAAATAACTAATAATAAATCTATAACCAATAGATAAGGAAACATAAAATACTGAGCAAGGAAATAGGAAGAATAATACTGAATAAAAACAAGCTATACTTGCCTTTTTTTGAAGGCGATGTAGTCACAATCTTATGATGCACAATCCAATCTACTAGCTATCCCATCATGCCATCATGTCGCGTACCCCATCATAAAAAATTTAGCATAAGTTAGATCTACAAATTCTATGAATAATTGTCAATCCTAAATAATTATTTTTCTAAGATATTTACTAATAATCCTGAAAAAATCGTCTAAAATCATATTTTTCCTATATTAGTTCTGATTTGTATATTAACTATGAATTTTAAGCCATTAGGGTCAAGTTTGCAAATATTCGATATGTGGCACGCAAATTGAGACTCTTTTTTGACCAAAAAATCATTCGTCACAAAACCTAGATTATAGTTGGAATTGAAGCTTTCACCAAATTTTGATACAATAAAGAATTATCGCCAATATGGCACACAGATTATAGTTTACAGTGGTTTCCTGGTTACTTCTAGGTTGTACAAATTTTCCAGAATAGTAAACTAGCATATTTAATTCTTAGAAAAATATATGACTTAGGTTATCGTGTTAGAATTATGAAACTTAAAATATATCATGATTCTGAGTTCAGGATCTCCTAAAATTCTAAAAACAGCAAAACATGTCAGATTTTAGACAACTGGCATTCTAAGAAATTTACAGAATTCTAGGTGCAAAATTAATTTAAAAATTCAAGATCTAGAAAGTTTACCTTGATACGGTTCCAATGCAAGATACATGAACGTGTTTGGAGTCCAGAGCTAGCAGATATGGCTTCTCGAAGTTCGAGAAATCCTAGAACTCCTTAAACCCTTAAACCTCTCTTTCTCTACTTAATTTCGGCGGATGAAAGAAACCCTAACCATATATACCCATATATATAGGTGGTGCATGACAGCTAGGCCTGTTGTTGGGCTGCAGTTGGCTAACATGCTGGCCCAGTTTGGCTGACTAGGTATTTTAATTAGGAAAAATAGTTATTTTATCAGTTTTTTTATTTTTTAAATCAGTTTAACATAAATAATCCCAAATAAATATGTAAATTATCAGAAAATTCTAAAAAAATCTAGAAAATGTAGAATGTTATTATAAATTTTAGATAAATATATGGGACCAAATTATGCTCCTAGGCTTGCACTATAAATTCTAGAAGTCCTAAAAATTTGTTATTAGCCTATTTTAAAACCAAATAATTCCAAATAAATTTTAGAAAATTCTAAATATTTTAAAAAAATTAATAATTTAACACAAAAATAAATGTTTGACTCTAAAATATTTTCTTATGCCCCCAAAATAAATTCGGAAGGGTCATTGATAAATAGGTTTTTGAGGTCTTAATTATATAAAACTTCTCAAAAATTCTTAAAAATTCTCAAATGTTGTAAAATTTATTTTGGGGGCATAAGAAAATATTTTAGAGTCAAACATTTATTTTTGTGTTAAATTATTAATTTTTTTGAGGTCTTAATTATATAAAACTTCTCAAAAATTCTTAAAAATTCTCAAATAATATGTGTGATGTAACCAAGGTATAACATGAGTTTATCTAGAACTCTCACGATTGTTAGGCGAATATCTTAAAGTATTTAATATCTAAAATTTTAAAAAATATGGGGGATTACAGTATACGAAGAAGACCATGGTAAAAAAATTATTCCTGATCCGAACAATGATGGTTTTACGGTACAAAGATGGTACATCCATAATGGATCATCTGAGTTAGTTCCAAGGCGTGCTTGACCAGTTATCCTCGATGGAAGTAAAGTTCGATAATGAGATTCAGGGAATGTAGTTGTAGTATACTTTCTACATCCGTGGAAGATCGTACGAGTGTCCATAATCGCTAAAGGAATGGTTAGTCTGGAGTTCACCAAAAGCGAGTTATTAAATGAAGAGATGCAAAAAAATATTAGGGCAATTCATCTTTATCTCATTCAGAGGTGCTTATTTCAGAGATATAGGGGAACGAGTGCGTGGGTACTTCCAGCCTACGCCGTAGCATCGGCGGTAGAATGCTATCTAGGTCACAATAAATACTAAACATAACTCACAACCTGTCAATGATATCAACTCCAATAAGGAGGATAATAAAATAATATCTCACAATAGCTCATAAATGTATACTCAATAACAAAACTATAAGAATATAAATGGCACGATAAAAGATAAGAATGAGGACATAAGTCAAACACAATGTCTCAGTAGAGATAAACTACAGTCTAGCTGTCCAACAAAATAAGTCTCCACCAGTCTCAAATTAAGCTTAATATAAGTCTCAATATAAACTCAACTGCATAAAATATATACTGTCTAAATAGCTGCAGGTAGTGTCCCCTCTAAGATCTCTGGTATGTAGTCTGCATCTATACCTGGTCCATAATGTGTCGGACACCAGTCCTCTAAGTCGTAGTCTGAACAAATATTTTCAGTCAGGATTGAGCAAAGTAGATCTCTAACAGCAGTTCTACATCAATGATATAAACTATGTAGCAGTAAATAGATAGAAATATACAAGATGCATATACATGTACAAAAGATACATAATAAAGGGAATACTGGAAATAAATACAAGAATAAACAATATGCCAATGAACAAGAATACTAATGACTAAGTACTAGCTTTAACATATGATCGACTTGGGAACTTGTACACGAATACTGGCCTGACTAGTCATACATGCGGTGTATGACCAACACTAACATGAGAATAAGACTTGTACATGAAGGGTATGATCACATATCTATACTAAAATACTCTCCACTTCCGACTGATATAGTAGATCCAACCATGGTACGCTATGGCATGGGATTCTCTAGGAAGGTAGCAAGTCTCCCCGAGAATCAGTATTTGTACATGCACAAGATAAACAATGAAACAAGACTTTTACAAGATACACCATATACAAGGAATAACATCTCATGACAAGATCCGGATATACCAATCCGTGTAACCATCGTGTCAAGAAATATAGATATCTACAGTAAATACAGTGAACATAGAGGATATCATAAACAAGAAACTATCAGAAAATGTACTCACCTAGGGTCCTTAGCTGGCAATACCAATATCCTGCTCCTGAAGTCTCGCAGGTCGATCCAATGGCCCTATATAATATAATATAATATAATATAATATAATATAATATAATATAATATAATATAATATAATATAATATAATATAATATAATATAATATAATATAATATAATATAATATAATATAATATAGTATAGCATCAGCCATTATACTAGCACACGTACAAACACAATATACTGAACTCAGCAGCTACACTAGGGTGACACTGGTCAACTAGGGTCAAGTGTGCGTCTAATTGCACGGGTGTTATGTCTGTAATTGCTGTGCAAAACAGACAGTCAAAATGATACGGGTCTCGCCAGTACGTCAGTGTACATAAGATAGTCTGCTAACATTTACAGGGTCACAGGTCAATGTAATTACGGAATATCTGTAAAAATACTAGGGTCACCTAGTACATATATAATTATACATAGTCTTAACTAGCATATAACGTTAAATTACTTACAATATATATACGTACCATATATTGATATACGTATATAACAACCAATATTATATACTTATCAATTATATACATACTAAATATATAACTAAATATATACATATGTATACCAATTAATAACATACTAATGAATAACTAAATATACATACTAAATGTATACATACTAAAAAAATATATATATACACCAAGTGAATGATATATATATATATATATATATATATATATATATATATACTAATTGAATACATATACTATATATATATATATATATATATATGTATATATATATACCAACATATACATACTCCCATATACCAATATATACCAATGAACAATACACGTATATGCGTACGAGTACGTGTATGCAACAAGAAGGAGTGTCTCGAACCTGTGGACGCGGGAACGAGGTATTTGTGTCGAAGAGGGAAGTCAAGTCGTCATCGAGGTGGTCGAGATAAAACTGTTGTCGAGAGGTTCAGCGGCTCGCGAGGTCCGGCGTACCGCGGGTTCAGGCATTCAGGCGAGTTCTGGCGAGTCGCAGCTGGCTCCGGCATTCTCTGGTCGTGCTCCGGCGTGTTCAGGTGGGTTGGCGAGTGCAGGCGGGTAGCAGCGAGGCTTCTCCGGCGAGTTCCTGGTGGACAGCGGCTCGGGTTCAGCGGGTCGATATCCGGTCGACGAGGAGGCGGGTTGGACGGCGTTCAGCGGGTTTTGGTCGGGGAGATGCGAGTGGCGGGTGGTGTCGTATGCTCCGATCAGGACTGGGGAGTTCACGGCGGGTTGGCGAGGCGGGGACTCCGGCGGTCGTCGACGGGGTGGCAGCGGGGTGCTGCTCGGGTTCAGTGGGACTGCTCCGGTCAACGGGGTCAAAGCTGTTCAGTCGAGCGAATCAGCAGGAGATGGCTCCAGGCTAGCGGGATGAGTCAGGATGGCGGCTACAGGCGGTTTCGGTCTTCAGGCGAAAAGCGGGTGGTTCGACGGGGATGGGGTCGTTCAGGCGGTTGGGTTGAAGGGGATGAGGGTGGTGTGCTGGGTTCACGGCGGGTCTCGACTAGGTGGCCGAACTTGGCATCTCCGGTGAGGGGTCGAGGGTGGTTCGACAGGGATGGGGAAGGAGAGATGGTGATGAATAGTAAGGATGGAAAGGAGTCGGCTGTAACTTGTGGTTTTGGTTAAAAAGTAAAGGAAAAGTAAAGAAAAGAATATTTATACATATATACAAGGTGTTGGGTTGACCTAGAAATTTGGTCCATACTTATTGGGAAAATGGCTTCTCATGTAGGTATTTCAAGGGCTATGATTCAATATATTCAAAATGGATGGCTATGATTGCATTGGTTCAAAATTTGGAGGACTATTGTTTGAGGAGGTTGATGTTATGTTAGACACTCCCAAAAATTGTAAAAAAATTCACATGAAGGAGAAATAGGTTTCTTCGTGTGTTGTGTCCAATGGGGTGGACACCTTAATGCACTTTTGCATAAAAGTGTTTGTCACGCCCCAGTCCCAAAATACCGAGGGACTAGGCAATGGCCAACAGCACACACCGATAGACAAACCCAATTTAATGAATCCATCGGGGCATACTTAAACTGTAATACAACAAAAAATAGGTCCAATGATACAAGTCACAGTCGATTCTAATCTCATCCACAACAGATAATCATAGATCAAATGCCAGAATAAATACAAATAAAATAAACTAACAAATCTCAATAAAGTGTCTCGGAGAACAATCCGAGCACAAGTCTGATACATCAATGCAATAGACTGGAAATAGAATAACTAGAAACAGAAATAAATGAGTATCTCAAGCCAATACTCAAGAGAAGTCCTCTGGCACAATCTCGTCGTCGGGTGTCGGTACAGCTCCTGTATCATCTCCTACTGTTGTCCCGTATACCTCGGGATAGATCTCGTCTGCAAATCATGGGGACATAATCCGGATCCAGGTCCTCAGGGGACATAGCAATGTACAGATAATACAAGCCAAAATAAATGCAGTGCAGCAAATAATAAAATAAATAGGGTAAGTATGTAACCATCTATGTGAAATGCAAGTGAGAGCATCACGAGTACTCAGGCTGAGCCACTACAAGCTCTGTGTCGGGGAGCCGATAGCAGTAATAATGAGTAATGGGCCAAGCTCGGGTTTCAGAGTCTTGTGCCTCACAATAATAGGGGATATATATGTAATCAGCCTGTAGCCTGTGTGTCTCTCCCCACCCAATGTAATCACACGTCTCATATCCACGATGCATCATGTTCATGTCACGTACAATCATATCTAATGCAATAAGTCATCTAATATCTATATATATAATGTCTATGCCATAAAGCCTATATCTTATACAGAATCACCATAAATATCTCAGGAAGATTTTGTCTCATGAATAGTGTCAAGTGTCCTGGGTTATGATATACTTGATAAGACAAGTACGAGAAATATAGGGTCTCGGTAGCCATGTCTAGATGACAATACACAACGCCACGTACGGTGTTGGCACCCGATTATTAATCGGACGCTAAGTAAGTCACATGGTCCTAGGTCAAGCATGCATAATAATATAAATAAAACAAGGAAATAAGCAACAAGAACTGCAAAGTTGGCAAGGTATACTTGCACAACGATGTATAAATAAGTCAAGAAAATAAGTAGCAAAACTGCAAGATTTGGCAAGATACACTTGCACAACATTGTATAAATAAGTCAAGAAAATAAGTAGCAAAACTGCAGGATTTGGCAAGGTACACTTGTCTGGGGTTCTGGCTCCAACTGTAGCTCTGGTCTCAGTGTGATCTGCAGGTACTACTCTGGTTGCTAAAATAAACATCACCAACAGTCTCAGAAAATATCAAATAGCTAGAAATGCCTGTCCTTAAGTCCAGTTTGGACACAGGGGCAAAAATGCCAGTTTCTGGCTAAAACGGGGTCCACATGTGGGCCACTTTGCACCGAAAAGCGTGTCAGGGTCAAAGGTCTCCAAAATTGTCCAACTTAGTGTCAACAAGTCAGGAACGATGATACGAACCCAACGAAACTTGCAAAATTGGATTCCGATGAGCCGATCACAAAATTGCCCGACAAGTGGAGCCGCGGGACCCACGATACGCGATTTTGTCAACTTTCTCAGAATCGAACCAAACTTGGGTCACAGGACTAGTGTATTGCTACGAGTCCGATGGCGCAAGTTTCGTTTCGATCCGATGTGTGTACATAATGTTACGACGTATTCCAGAATAGACAAATGCGGGGCGTTGTCGGCGGATACGCGTTGATTCCGGTGTGCACGCACATCCAAATCAACTTCTGTAAAATCCCACACGTCCGTATCGATAACGCGCACATTTCGGTAAAGATCGCGTGCGACCAAGTTGTCCCGTTTGGCGGAACGTACTCAGTTCCGGGGTGAAACAGGGCATTGGTTTTCCTGTATTTGGATCGCGGTTCGCGATCGCCACAGGACGCGACGCGACACGACGCACCGAGCGGGTTGTACGGGGATCGAGGGGGTCACGCGGTCTACGTGTCACCACTGACGGAACGAAAATCGGATCAACGAGGAGAGCGAAAACGCTACCTAAATAGGGCTCCGGGAAATCTGAATTTCACGTGTCCGTGTGTCTCCTTGACACGAGCTGTGTCCTGTCCGGGTACTGTGCAACCTAGGGTTAGGGCTAGGGCACGATGCCGGAGGCGGCGGAGCTAGCCGGAGGGAGGTCGGGGGCAGCGGAGGCGACGAGGGCTGGAGGCGGCAGCGGCTACGCGGATCTCGAGGCCAATAAATAGGCGCACCGCCGGGTCGGAATAGTGATTCCGACCCGAATTAGGTTTAGGGTTTCGGTGTGGGTTTCGGGTCCGGGTCGGGTTCGATTCGAATTCGACCCGACCCGTTAAGGCTGGGTTTGGTTCAGTGAACCGGGTCTGGGTTGGTTTGGTTTATTTTAAATAAACCCGGTTTATTTTAGGGGTTTAATTGGGGTTAATTATAACTTGTTTTTAGGACTTTAAAATGCTTTAGGAGTCCAATAAATTCCCAAAAAATTACCCTATGTTCAGGTTTCTATTTTATACCATAAAATATTATTTTCATAATATTTTAATATTAATTAACATCAATTAAAAAATATTTAAATTTAAAATACCTTAGTTTTAATTACAGAAAAATCCCAAAAAATTTCAGAAAAATTATGAAAAACCCAAATTAAAATTCTTGAATAATCAGTGGGCTTACAATCTACCCCCCTTAAGAGGATTGTATCCTTGTAATCAAAGAATAACCGGTCAACAGAGATGACACGGTCGCAAATATTGTTCAAAACACATCATGATCAAGAAGATTCAAGGTTGAGGGTGTAAGAATAATACAAAGGGAAAATTATTTCCCTAAGCATTAAAAGTTTGGCAATCTCCCGTATAAAGGAGATTTAGAAGACTACAGTTCATTACTTATAAAACATATTAGGTTATCAATTATAAAAATATTCTAGGTTATTAGCAAGTTCAATATTACTAGGTTAAGGCTGAGGTCACGAACCAACAGGCACGAGCTAAAATAATACTAGAAACGAATAACTTCGAATCACATATGCGCATTAGCTACTCCATGAGTCTGCGCGTCTTCCAAAGTTATCGCTGGAGCTTGTTCACGTCCTTGCAGTTGGTTCCTCTGCTGCTGTTGAGCCTGCTGGAAGAGTGTTGTTTATGGTGCCAAGGGTGGCCTCGGCTGATTCCCTCCTGGGGCTGGTGGTCTGACTCCTTGAACTCCCGTTTGCGGTACTTCTAATGCTGGAGAGGCTGGCTTTGGTACTGGTAACGCTTGTTGGTGAACCATTGGTGCTTTTTCTCGACGCTCAGGGCATTTCCTCAATGGATGCTGACTGGATCCGCAAGCTAAAAAGACTTTTCTTTTGCGTCTGCACTCGTTCTCAATATGGCCTCGCTTACGACAATGTTGACAGATAGGTAGTACTTGAGGAGGTGCTTCTGGTGGCTGGTGCATGTGAGACTTCCTTGTAATTTCTTCCTGTGGTGCTCCGGCTGGTGCTGATGTGGTTGGTTGATGAATCATCAATGCTTTCTCTCGATGCTGAGGATAATCCTAGTCTAAGTGTTGATTGGTTCCGCAAATCAAGCATAATCCTAACTTGCGTCTGCACTCCTTATTAATATGGCTTATCTTGCCACAGTAGTAACAAGTAGGAAGGAATGAGGCTCTGGATGCTGCTCTCGGTGGATTCTTCTGGGATCGCTTTGCAACTCTTTCTTGTTGTGCTTGGTCTGGTGCTGATGCATACGGCCGCTTCTGGCTGGACTCTATCCTTGTGTTGCGCTCCATGGGTCATGCTGCAGCAAGAACGTCCGAGTCTAAGGTAGTTGCATTTGAACTGATTAACTTCCGTAACTCCGAGCTAAATCTGTCGATGAACTTCTCCGCTTGGTTTTGCTGAGCTTCTTCATGAACCTTCTGATGGGCTTACATCATCGCGTAGAATATTCGAAACATTTGTTGTTCGTCAATAGCCTGCCCTTATGGGAATACAGGTATTGGTTGTGTAAACTGTGTCGATGGTGGAACGTCATCTTGTTGAATTCTCGAGGCATGATTTGCTTGACTTCGTTGTTGAGCGGATTGACCTTCTTCAACTGGTATCACTTCATCTTCGTTGGTTACCAAAGCATCCCGTGGCGATCTTGCAGGAATCTCGTCATTTAATTTTGAATCCATAACTCTGCAACCAAAATAAATAATAAGAGGCGCACAGGAATCAAGGCAGGATGCAAGTCAAGAAATAAATTTGAATCCGATATAGATATCAAGAACATTTCAAGCAAGGGGATGAGATCCTACAAACTTATCCTATTCTTATTGCAGGCTTGCTCGGTTCCTAAGTTAAAACCGAATAATTTAGTCGTTGACCTGCATGGGCCACCACAAAAACTATGTCACGCCCCAGTCCCAAAATACCGAGGGACTAGCCACGTGGCAATGGCCAGCAGCACACACTGATAGACAAACCCAATTTAATGGATCCATCGGGGCATACTTAAGCTGTAATACAATAATAAATAGGTCCAATGATACAAGTCACAGTCTATTCTAATCTCATCCACAACAGATAATCACAGATCAAATGCCATAATAAATACAAATAAAATAAACTAACAAATCTTAATAAAGTGTCTCAGAGAATAATTCGAGCACAAGTCTGATACATCAATGCAATAGACTGGAAATAGAATAACTAGAAACAGAAATAAATGAGTATCTCAAGCCAATACTCAAGAGAAGTCCTCGGGCACAATCTCGTCCTCGGGTGTCGGTACAGCTCCTGTATCAGCTTCTGCTGTTGTCCCGTATACCTTAGGATAGATCTCGTATGCAAATCCTGGGGACATAATCCGGATCCAGGTCCTCAGGGGATATAGCAATGTACAGATAATATAAGCCAAAATAAATGCAGTGCAGCAAATAATAAAATAAATAGGGTAAGTATGTAACCATCTATGTGAAATACAAGTGAGAGCATCACGAGTACTCAGGCTGAGCCACTACAAGCTCTGTGTCGGGGAGCCGGTAGCAGTAATAATGAGTAATGGGCTAAGCTCGGGTTTCAGAGTCTTGTGCCTCACAATAATAGGGGATATATATGTAATCAACCTGTATCCTGTGTGTCTCTTCCCACCCAATGTAATCACACATCTCATGTCCATGATGCATCATGTCCATATCACGCACAATCATATCTAATGAAATAAGTCATCTAATGTCTATGTATATAATGTCTATGCCATAAAGCCTGTATCCTATACAGAATCACCATGAATATCTCAGAAAGATTCTGTCTTATGAATAGTGTCAAGTGTCCTGGGTTATGATGTACTTGATAAGACAAGTACGAGAAATATAGGGTCTCGGTATCCATGTCTAGATGACAATACACAACGCCACGTACGGTGTTGGCACCCGATTAATAATTGGACGCTAAGTAAGTCACACGGTCCTAGGTCAAGCATGCACAATAATATAAATAAAGCAAGGAAATATGCCACAAGAACAGCAAAGTTGGCAAGGTATACTTGCACAACGATGTATAAATAAGTCAAGGAAATAAGTAGCAAAACTGTAGGATTTGGCAAGGTACACTTGCACAACGTTGTATAAATAAGTCAAGGAAATAAGTAGCAAAACTGCAGGATTTAGCAAGGTACACTTGCACAATGTTGTATAAATAAGTCAAGAAAATAAGTAGCAAAACTGCAGGATTTGGCAAGGTACACTTGCCTGGGGTTCTGGCTCCAACTGTAGCTCTGGTCTTACTGTGATCTGCAGGTACTACTTTGGTTGCTGAAATAAACATCACCAACAGTCTCAGAAAATATCAAATAGCTAGAAACGCCTGTCCTTAAGTCCAGTTTGGACACAGGTGCAAAAACGACAGTTTCTGTCCAAAGCGGGGTCCACATGTGGCCCACTTTGCACCGAAAAGCATGTCAGAGTCAAAGGTCTCCAAATTCGTCCAACTTAGTGTCAACAAGTCAGGAACAATGATACGAACCCAATGGAACTTCCAGAATTGGATTCCGATAAGCAGATCACAAAATCGCCCGTCAATTGGAGCCGCGGGGCCCACGATACGCGATTTTGTCAACGTTCTCAGAATCGAACCAAACTTGGGTCACAGGACCAGTGTATTGCTACGAGTCCGATGGCATAAGTTTTGTTTCGATCCGACGTGTGTACACAAAGTTACGACGTATTCCAGAATAGGCAGATACGGGGCGTTGTCGACAGATACGCGTTGATTTCGGTGTGCACGTACATCCAAATCAACTTCTGTGAAATCCCACACGTCCGTATCGACAGCACACAAGTTTCGGTAAAGACTGCGTGCGACCAAGTCGTCCCGTTTGGCGGATCGTACTTAGTTCCGGGGTAAAATAGGGCATTGGGTTTCCTGTTTTTGGATCGCGGTTCGCGATAGCCACAGGACGCGACGCACCGAACGGGTTGTACGGGCATCGAGCGGGTCACGCGGTCTACGCATCACAACTGACGGAACGGAAATCGGATCAACGAGGAGAGAGAAAATGCTACCTGAACAGGGCTCCGTTAAATCTGAATTTCACGTGTCCGTGTGTCTCCTTGACACGAGCTGTGTCCTGTCCGGGTACTGTGTAACCTAGGGTTAGGGCTAGGGCATAATGTCGGAGGCGGCAGAGCTGGCCGGAGGGAGGTCGGGAGCAGCAGAGGCGGCGAGGGCTGGAGGCGGCGACGCGCGGGGAGGCGGCGCAGGGGCTCGGGCGGCCGGAGGCGGGCCGGGGGAAGCTGCTGCTGCTGGGGGAAGCAGCCGGAGGAGGCGGGCGGAGGCTGGTGAGGGAGGTGCGGCGTCGGCGGCAAGGCGGCGAGGAGGGTGGCGGAGCTAGTGGTGGTTCGTGGTGGTGGCGGAGCTGTGAGGGGATGGTCGAGCGGGTCGGAGATGGGAGAGAGGCGGAGGAGTTGGGGAGATGGCTCGGGGTGGCGGTCTCAGGCGGCCGGGGTCAAGCTCAGGCGGCGAGGGGGCTCGAATCGGCAGGGTCGTTTGGGAGCAGAGGAGGAAGGCTAGGGCAGGAGTTGACTCATCGAGAGGAGGAAGACGACGGGTCAGGGTGGAGGACGATGAAGGGTTCGTCGGAGGGAGAGAGACGAGGGTGGATAAGGTGGTGGTCGAGTCGGTGCTGGAGATGGGGGGAAAGTCGAGGCTGCGGGGCTCGTCGGCTGGGCTGCGAGACTCATGGCAGAGGAAGGAGATGGATGCAGTCTGGGGTTCGACGAGGAGGCGGCTAGGGTTCAGGCGACGGCGGCTACGCGGATCTCGAGACCAATAAATAGGTGCACCGTTGGGTCGGAACAGTGATTCCGACCCGAATTAGGTTTAGGGTTTCGTTGTGGGTTTCGGGTCCGGGTAGGGTTCGATTCGGATCCGACCCAACCCGTTAAGGCTGGGTTTGGTTCAGTGAACCGGGTCTGGGTTGGTTTGGTTTATTTCAAATAAATCCGATTTATTTTAGGGGTTTAATTAAGGTTAATTATAACTTGTTTTTAGGGCTTTAAAAATGCTTTCGGAGTCCAATAAATTCTCAGAAAATTATCCTATGTCCAGGTTTTTATTTTATACCATAAAATATTATTTTCATAATATTTTAATATCAATTAACATTAATTAAAAAAACATTTAAATTCAAAAAATCTTAGTTTTAATTACAGAAAATTCTCAAAAAATTTCAGAAAAATTGTGAAAAACCCAAATTAAAATTCTTGAGAAATCAAGGGGCTTACAGTGTCCAACAATTAGAAAATTGTACAAAGTTAGATTTATGGTTTAATATAATTAAATAAATATAATTGGGGTTTTAAAATTAATTAGAAGTACATGGGGCTAAAATAAGGTGGGACACAAGTGTCATGAATGAAGAAGACTCGGAATAGAATATTACCCTAATTTGGGTTGCTCAAAATGGGTCGAGATTGTGTCTCCAATTTCGATTGGAACGCATAAAGATACAAAATTAGATTTATTCGGAATTAAAATAAATATTTGCGACGAATATTGTGCGACTAAAATGTAGCACAAGAGAGCATAATTATAAGTTACACAAAGGTCAAAAAAAAAGGCAGACATGTCTAGGACAAATGTATGAAATTGATTGGAAGGCAAAAGGTAGGAAAGCGCTCCAAATATCGAAGCAACGGTAAGGCGCAACAATTAAATAAAATTACTGTAATTAATTATAACCCTAAATAAATAAATCCTGAAATAATTCAAATTAAATCCACAATCCTACATTTTGGTCAGGGGTTCATCTAGTGGGATTCTAGGTCTAGTCTACTAACTCATGCATTACGAACATTATATAATATATATATATATATATATACACAAATTATGCAATTAATTAAAATAAAATTATACAACACTTAATAATAAACAAAAAGTCAAAAATACCCCTATTTCAGAATGTGGTAGTGACACCAGTCACATCCCCGACGTCGTCGACGGTACGTGTCAGTACTTCTGGGACGAGCAGTTGCAGGACTGATACTACTCCCTCGTCTACCGTTTCTCCTGCTGACGGCACCATGAAGTCGCTAAAATGGCGACGTGGAGACGCAAAATGTCGCCAGATTCAAAATATTTGGCGATGTGTTAACGTCGCCAATAAACATCGCTATAGCGACATATAGCGACGTTTTTCTTGTCAGCGACTAGCTAAAACGCGACTATCATGAAACATCGCTAAATACGTCGCTAAATACATTTACCGACGTATTTTACCAATTTAGCTACATTTTTAAACGTCGCTAAAATGACTTATTTTGGTAGTTTATAGAAGGTTATACCTAAGTTATATATAATGTGCTAGAGTACCTATTTATAATATTTGATGAATTGCTAAAATTCACAAAGATTTTTTAGAAATTTTTTTGGATTAAGGTAATCGAATTATCCTTAAACTAGTTTAGCATTATCTTAACAATTTCATATCCATGACAACAAATTTATAGATCTCACATTAGATACATTAGATTTTGTAATACATAAAAAATAAATGTTATATTTATTTAAATTTAATAAATTCAAAATTTTCCTTATAAAAATACTTTTAAACTTTATAATTAAATAATATGGTTATATCTTTTTTACTTATAATCTTTTACCATGCATGTCTCCGTAACCTATTTAGATTAGGATCTTAGATTAGTCTATATTAGTAATTACTTATATAATTGTATTATACTTTAAGATAATATAAAAGTTAATATTTATAATCATAATTACTTATATCAATGATTGGGTTCTATAGAATTTAAATAATTTTATATTAGAGATTAGTATCTATTAGGCTAATAGGAGTAGTATACATAATATTGTTTACATACATGAATGCATATATAATAAATGTATTTAAATGTATTTATATGTATACTACTATGTAACATTATTCATAATAGTATTAAGATAAGAATCCAAATCCAATACAAATTTATCATTTCAAATCATCTAATCCTAATCATATCCTTATTGACCAATCGTTACCCATTATATATAAGTAGATATTTTTTGAAATAAAATCATAAATAATCTCTCATCTTTTTCTTCCTATACTCCAAGCAACCGTTCTCTTAATTTCTAGTCAAAAATTTCCCCAAAATTGCCCTAAAAATTAACCTTGTTTCTTCAGCAGCTGTAGCGACTTTGAATGAATATATCTCCTAGCTTCGAATAGCAATTTGACTTCAGTTCTTTTTGTTAAATTGTGTAGACGTAAGCTTTCCATATTTTTAATTTTTTTTCATAAATTCAAAACCAAAATATTTGTAGACATTTTAGATTGTCGGTTGTCTGTAAAATTAACATCTCTCTGTTTTTAAGATTTTGGGAGATCTTGAACTCGAACTAATGATCTATTTGATAGGTTAAATAATTTGTAGAATTTGTAGATGACTAGGTAATTTATGAAAAAACTAAAACTTTTATTTATTGATTGTAATGACCATAAATCCTAACCGGATCGAGATTCATGCAAATTGTTGATTCCAGCACTTTTATAATACAAAAGTTTCAAGACCATATACATAACTAGGTTTAAAAATAGTATACTTTTGGGTCAACATGTTACTTTGATTTGCGTGTCATGGATAAAAAATTTGCAACCTTGTCCTAGTAACCCAAGATTTAAAATCAAGTTATAAATAAAAAATAATATAATAGAACAACTTTTAATAATAATTATTTTTCAACTAAAAAGTAATTATATGGTAAATATTTTAGTTAAAAACCTAAAGCTTTGCCTTAGTTTTGTGCATTGATTCATGAGCCATAGGAACAAGCCTTAAACGAATAGAAATTTGGTTTATAATATAGTAGGTAATACTATATTTTATGTGTAGGATATTATTATGTGCTTGCTTTGGGGATAGTGACGGGTTTCCTTCAGGGTACCAACTAACTGTCAATAGCTAATCTATTTGGAGGCTAAGGCAAGTACAATATTACTTTATTGTTGCCATCATTTTATACATTATTATCACTATGTTTCTTATCATAGATCTTGATTACCATTGCATATTGTTTGTACACATGGAATTTGTTTTCTAGTGTTATCACCATGCATAATCACCATTATAACTATTATTCTCGTTCACCAATATTAATTTTTATATTGTTATTAAGATCATGCTTGTTAATGAGTTGTGGTTGGGAAAATATCGTTATTATGCATGTTGTCCATCAAAAATCTACCAACCTCTATTATTTAAAATATTTTTTGCCAATAGTTGTGTATCTCACGCGTAGACTGTCGGTTCTTTGTCCTGTCCACATTCAAAAGTCAATATTCTAAGCTGTACATGGACTATTATTCATTGTTAGAGTTGTTTCGTGTTAGATTTCCTATTGTTATTGTTATGTATATTATTATAGGTCTTGCTCCTATCTTGCTTTCTTATGTCCATGATATTGTTTTCTAGTTGTCTTTTCTTTTATTTTCTTGTTAGTAGGTATATTATGATGTGCAGCCGTACCAAATTACTTGTACTTTAATCAAATCCTGGTTAGATATGTTCACAATTTTAGGCAACTCTCTATACTACACTTTATGCCCCATTGTGGAAATTTGGTACTTCTGGAGTTATTCATGAGTTAGGTATTAGCTAAATAATCTTGTATAACTTTGTTCAATATGTAGTGGGTTTGTTCCAAAATTTTGATTTAATTAAATTTAATATTAAAATTTGTAAGATAATTATTATTGTGAATAAGAAAAACCATCTTATGTTGTGATCGAATATTGAATGTATGGAATTGAGGTTGGAACTGAGGTATAGATAACATACTACCTTTCATGCCATAAAGCAGGTTGTGTTTGGCCACACTCGTATCTGAAATAGTGAGAGTCAACCATGACATCCACTATACAATTATTAAATAAGATTCTAAATTCCTCAAATAATAGAAGGGTTTTAAGGTTATGCAAATATGTTAATGTAGAATATATGAATTGATATATAATTCCTGAATTGAATAAGATGAAGCGAGAATGGTACATGAAACTATTTCTCCTGCTTGTTCAACTTCAACCCTATTCATCATAAAAGCCTAACTATGTTTCTTTTTTCTAACATACCGTGGCGTGCTTTTTGTTCCTAGTAGAATTATTATTCTTGTGGAGGTAGTGGAGGTCTAAGCTAATATGCGGAATGTAACATTACTTGAGTCACCGATATTGCCCGAACTATTGGCCTAGGTTCATTACTTTGGATCATAGGACTTTTTTCTTGTTATTGGTATGGCATTGTAGAGCTCATTATAGTGAATTATGTATACTGATTATTTTAATGGCTTGATGATCCACATATTAGACACCAGTTGCTAAATCCTCTATGATTTCTTTTTATATGGACTGGCTATGAACAAAATCTACAAATGACTAGGCAATTTGCTTTTCTTGTTTTTTGTTGGTTAGGTTGCCCTTGTCATTGGTTCCTCGACAAAGATGTCATGTATCAAAATTTCTCTTTTGACCTCCGATCTTCAATAATTTTCTTTCCTTCAATATCGTTTATTGATCTCAAGTTACTTCAGTTATTTTAGATTATGTTTGACACCAATATAGTACTATATTTCCCTTAATTTTACTTTATAATCCTTATCTAAATTTCTATACCTTGGATTTCTCAGTAGCTACCATGTAAGGAGCAAATCTAATTAATTTAGTGAATTAGTTGTGTAGTAGTTCACAATATATTTCTCCTGTTTTAAATGGATGAATCTTCGTTCTAACTCCATCATTGCTGATTCCAGAAAAAACTCGATTTTTGAACTCTTAAATTCTTCCCAACATACTACTCTTTTTGACTATTTTGAGTTCTCTGTAGTCCATTAGTTTTTAACTACTTCCAATCGAATTCAGACTATTGCTACTATGTATTCGAGAGCAATTTTTGCCCCTTTAATAATCCTTCTATTGTCCTCATCCATTGTCCAACTTCTAAAGGATTCCCAGTTCTAGAAAACTTCTTTGGTTAAGTTCTCTGAAACCTATAATGGTTCCACTCTTTTGTTGAGGAGGGGCTCTACTTTTCTCCAATACTGTTGTTGACGTTCCTTAATTATGATGCACTAACATGTTAATTATTTATTTCCAAAATTTGCTAGAATATATGAAACATGTCTAATGTGCTTGCTTCTGACTGATTGTTAAGAGGGGGCAAAGAATTATCAAAATTGCTCATTTCCTGGATAAATATGGCAAAGAGAATTTCAATAAACTAGCCCACAATAAAATAATATTACTATTTCTAAAAATAATAATAATTAATAATAGAATAATAAGACGAATGTCATATAGAGCAAAAAGGCATAAAACAAGAAAATAAGAAACTACATATTTCATTCACTACATTAAAATTAATACAAATATGTAGTTTATACATAAATCACTATAAATATATGTTGTTCATAAAGGAAGTCTCTAGCAGACAAAAGGACATCCTATATATATACTATAAATATACTTACTTATTATACTTATAAACTTATTGTAAAATCCAATACATATACGTAAGGTTCTTGCTAGACTATTCCTAAGATAGAAGATCTTAGGGTCTAGAGCCTATAACTAAAAATCAAAATAGACTGGCTTATAATCTCAATAGGTTAACCTACAATTCTTAATAAATTTATTTCTAGTATAATCGACTTATATCCCCTTATAGGCTAGACATGAATCCCCATATCACTATATAGGCTAGAAATTTATTCCCTATAGACTAAGACCTATATCCTGATATAGGCTTGACCTACAATCCCAAATAGGCTAGACGTAAACCAATATATATATATAACTAAAAGAAGTGTCATGTCCTGCTACCAGAATATGATGAGTCGAGTATGTAACTAATATCCAAGGCTACATGCCAAACAAATACACTCATATTTGTATCGTGATTTTTGCTCGTAAAGTTCTAGAATAAAAGTATGAAAAAATAAAACCATAAATAAAATAACAATAATTTACTACTATAAAAATAAACCATCAATATTTATGTCTCACATGTTTGTTTCCTGCCTCAAAAGGTAACATACATAAATTAACTATACAACTACAAAATAAAACTATGTTATTTTTTTACTACTATTCAGACTCAACAATGCTATATAGAGGTAGCGTCTCCTTATCTGGTATACTTTTATCTAGTAAACAAATACTATGTCATTAAAGACATATAAGTCCTCGATTCAAAAATAATGATAAAAATGAAATAAAATAAAATAGTTATAAGATAAAAACCATGATCTAATACTTACATAGGAAGATAATATAAATAAACCCTAAGAGCATATTATAGTATCAAATTAGAATATGACACTACCATAACCCTAATCCTAGTGATTCAAAAGTGTGTCCAATCTATTCGTATAGCCAAATAGTCAATAACACAATCATAATATACTATTACCTATATGATGATGTTATCGTTACTAGTAGTATTACCATCGCTCATATTAATGACAGATACTAACTCCGTACTTATGTGATTAGTCTATCACTACTATCATTTCTAACAAAATTTAGTCAGTATTATTATATATTCGTCACTAATCTTCGGCGTTAATATAAACAAAAAATTTAGCAGTGATACGCACTAAAACTAGAACAAAAAATGACTGAAAATGGATTTATGAAAGTAAGACGTGGTTTTGGACTTTTGGAGTTCGACTTTAGTTTTAGCTAGTTCACTAGCAAGAGTTATTTGGTTGTGGTTGTTTGCATGCAATGGTTCGGGAAGTGTCTATCATTCAACGGTTCAAGGAAACTCGTGTGGATAATTTTAGAGGTCAGTTACGTGAACAACTACGCTTTTTGCTATATATTTAAACTTTCTCCTTATTTCATAATTCATAATTGTATATGTTAATAATATAGAATCTAATTCTAAATATGCATATTATCTTCGCGGTATTAATGTGCAACCGAACGAGAGTTTCTGTCAAGGAGCATTTTATTGAGATTTTTTTATCCATATAGATTTGATCTAGAAGCATCACTTATGGTGATACTAAAATTATCAAGTAAACACCACATGTTTTGATGCTCAAAGAATTCATGTCTCGATTGAGTAACTTTAGATGGCATAGCCAAAAAAAAAATATTTGTTGTGCTAAGAAGTATGTGCTGTATTATATCTCATTTTTAGTTGAACACACAAAAGATGGTGATAATGGAACTGATAGTTTAATCCCATATCAGGTTAAAAAAATGAGATCATGAGACATAGATAATTAAAATTGGTTCATGTCTTATAGAATTTTTTTTAAGACATATGGATCCAGTCCAATATTCTACCTTATAGACCAATTCTAGTTCGGATCGCAATACCAAGATCTTCTCAGTATGAGTAAAGATGGCAATTATTTTCTAATCCAATGGGGACACAATTTTTTCTCTATGGGGACGAGTTTGAAGAAGTGCAAAGTGCGCCAACAAAGCGCTACTTTGTGCCCTTAAGCCTGAGATCGAGTCCGAGTTTGAGTCCAAGTCCGAGTCCGAGTCGCTAATGGGACTTAGCCCCTATGGAATAAACTTCAAGAGTATGACAAAAAGCTTTCATGGAGGAGTTAATCCTTTTTTATCCTAATAAAATATCCCTACATGGCACCCATGTGCCCCACCACAGCCCATGTGCACACATCAACACAAAAAAATTATTATATTCAGATACCCACTTAGTGGTATAGCCAATGAGGGACTATCTTTCTTAGTCCAAAGGTAAAAATACTAACAATCCTCCACACATCTCAATATATGGGTTGAGTGTTCCCTACAGTGACTGGCCATTATGCATTAGGACAGATGTCTCTTAGACTTGAATCATCCCTCATGGGTCAAATAACAGTATGATACAAGAATGAACTAAGTTTTAAATTATGCACCATTGATACAATTCTTTCCACTCATATAATGACATCATCTGTGCCTCTGGTTTCCCATTAAAGGTCATGTGCACTCCTGGTTTCGATGTATGTATATTAGGCGTCTATATGTTTTCCCTTAAGAGACGGCATGTATCTCTTTTCATACACTCTAGGTGAGTTCTTTTAAAGAGTCCTTGGCATGAAGCCTTGCATTTTCTTGCGGTGCTACACCTCTATGACATGGCCTAAAGCCGAGGTTTACTCCCTCATGTGGTGTCATCGACTGTAACATGAGGTCTCAGCCTCTTTGTAGTGCCAAACTATTCAGCATGAAGCCTTGTGCTTCCTCGCGATGTTACGTAGTTGTGTCATAGCTCGCATAGCAGAGGATTTATATCTTTTACCTCTATGGTGTCACACCACTGTAACATGAGGTTACCGACGTTTTTGTAGTGCTGCCTATCACTCTTCATTCTACAATATTAGGCTACATGCCTTTGTGCGTTGCTACGCCACTATGACATAGCCCAAAGCCGAGGTTCACTCCCTCGTGTGGTGTCAAGCCATTGTAGCATGGGATACACGTCCCTTGTACTATTGAAACTACTATGATTCCTATAAAATACAATGGACATTCACTCTGCCAGAGAAATCACTAAGGCATCAAAGCCATCCTTCCACAGAAAATGTTCTGTTCAAGAATAAATAGAAGACCACGGTGGTTCCGGGTACATATCCCACAATATCCCTGAGGACTACCCATTGTACCTGATATTCTCCTAGTCAATGATCCTTCTTTGAACCAAAATCTAGATGCCTAGTAGATTTCTCTTTGAACTAATAGCATAAAACTTTATGGTTGAATTACAAAGACACAAAATCATAATGTCTTTAAGCCCATTTTGATTGTTGTGTCCTCGACCAGCTGGCGCATGAGACCTTTTGTGAATGTATCCGCCAGGTTCTTCTAGCTCTGAATATCAATCACGGTAATGACTCCAGTCTTTATCAGGTCATTTACTGCCATGTGCCTCAACCGCATAGTCCACTTCTTACCAATAGAGAGGCCATTTGATGCCACCGGTGCAGTCGTCCGGTTGTCACAATATATCGGTACCTCTGGAATCTGTGCACAAACTACTGGAAGATCATACATGAGCTCCCGAATCCACTCTACTTTATTCATTGTAGCTGCCAGTACATAAAACTCAAATTCCATCGAGGAATAAGAGATCATTGTCTGCTTCTTCTAATTTCACGATATAGAAGCTCCACCCATGGAGAAGATGTATCCTCCTGTGGACCTTTTGCTCTCTACCTCAAAATACCAGCTTGCATCATTGAAGCCTTCCACTACTGTCGGATACCAGTTTTAGTGCATACTTCTGAGTCCTCCTAAGACATCTCATCACTCTTTTCACAGCCTTCCAGTACTCCATACCTAGGTTGCTCGTAAATCGACTCAACCTCCCTACGACGAAAGCTATGTCAGGTCTTGTGGTAGTTGTTGCATACATCAAACTCCCGATAACACTTGTATACTCTAACTTCCTGAGGCTTTTCCTAGGATTTGGCTTCAGCTTCTTGTCACACTTGTACGGAGTATCGATCCCTGGAAAATCCTTATATCCATAGAATGTGATCATCTTATCAATATAATACGACTGTGACAACGCCACTCCAGTGTCTGTCCGGATGATCTTTATCCCAAGGATAACACCAGCTTCCCCAAGTTATTCATAATAAACTTGGATAAGACGAACTTTTTTGTCTCAGTGACTCATGCTAGATCTGTGCTTAAGATCGGCATGTCATCCACGTACAAACAAATGATGACTTCTCACCTATCAGCGAACTTTGTCTAAAAATACTTGTCCGTCTCGCTAACCTTATAGCCGTTTGATCTTATGACTTTGTCAAACTTCTCATGCCACATCTTGGAGCTTGCTTAAGACCGTATAACGATTTTATAAACTTGTAAACTTTTCCTTCAAACCCTTTGATGACAAATCCTTCTGGTTGTTGCATGTCAATCTCTTCGGTCAACTATCCATTCAGGAATGTTATTTTAACATCTATCTGATGAATAACTAGATTGTTAATTATACCCAGAGCAATCAATATCCTGATGGTCATCATTAGCGCTATTGGAGCATATGTGCCAAAGTAGTCAATCCTCTGCTTCTGAGAAAATTTCTTGGCAACCAACCTTGCCTTGAACTTGTCAACAGTTCCATCGGACTTTATCTTCTTCTTGAAGATCCACTTGCATCCGATCGGTTTAGCTCATTCAGGGAGATCGACTAACACCGAAGTGTTATTGGAGGTTATTGAGTCATACTCATCATTGATAGCCTCCCCCCAGAAGATCGCGTCTCTGGTATTTATCGCCTCATCATAGGTAAGCGGATCTGCTTCCTCGTGATAGGTAACAAAATCTTTTCCAAAGTCCTTCGGTCTCCTCACTCGCCTGGACACTGGTTCTGCGAGTTCTGGTTCGAACGTTGTCTCTGGAATGATAAATTTTCCTTAGACTATATCTTTATTGGAAGCGTTAGTGTCACTCCCCGTTCCCAGTATACATATTGGGAGCGTATTATTTTCTCGCTGACATATTATTTATTTAGTTGCATGAGACTACATCAATTTTTTTGTTTGTCTTGGTTTTTGGTTTATGGTTTGGGTTGTTTTGGTATTGAGTTGAACCCATGGTCTAAACCTCAAACCCTAGCTATATAATCTAACTTCTTTCTCTCTGCCTCTTAATTCTTTCTTTTCTTTCTCTCTCTTAGGTTTTTCCCTCCCTCCATAGGAAAGTACACCTTACATGAGAATAGAGAAACCCTCCATATTATTTGGTCTATTACATTTATTGTGTAATTTTAAGCATGTTTAGAACTTGGTAATTTTGGATTTGGTGGATAGAATGGTATAGATCTAGATTTTTTATGAGTGTTGGAGTTCTTGAGTATTTTCTTGGTTTTGAACTTCAAAGCTTATTGTTTTTGAAAACTTATTTTTCTATGTGATATAGCACTTTATTTCGAGCAATTTGGCGTTTGAACCACTTGATTTGGAGTTGAGATGAGAATTTTATGGTAGATCTAGTTTTTCGAATTTTTGGAGTTTTTCCATGGCCAAATTTGTTGTTCTGGGACGATGGAGTACCATGCGGCCCAGCAATATGCGCCCTCTCCAGCATGCGCCTATCTTGTTGGACGCATATCTGCTTTGTCCATGCTTTCAAAAGTCGAACGCATATTACCTTGAACACATGAAAATTCACTAAGGCTTGACTCTATGCGTCTAGAAGATTATGTGGTCACGAACCATGCATTTCTTCTTTTTGGGCGCATGTCTTTACACTACTTTTTTTTGTCTCTGTACGACTTTATATGCTTTTTTTATTTTCTCTCTAGCACTTATGCCTTGTCACATTAATCATATTTATGTTACTTCCCTAACACTTCATTTATTGCCCATCACTTCGGCACTTGTCCCATGTAGTGGACTTTTGCCCGAGCGTGCGGCCTGGAGGAGCATACGGCTAGTTTAGAACATGTGGCCGGGTTGGTTCATGAGGCCTGAGCTTCTTGTGCATGATTTAGATACGCATTATCCTTTGTAACTCCCTGTTCACACGTAGTACTTTCTTATTGGGATTATTTATTTTATTTGGAATAATTCTTATTATCCTTTGTGTGGTTGATCCTAGTTATTGCTTGTGTTATGATTCTAAAGGAGAATGGACTCAGTAACCCGACCATGGGCTAGAGCTCATGCTTATGATCTTGGTAATTAGACTCGAATACTGTATCCATGTTGATATAATTATTGCTTGATATTGCTCTTGATCTGTGCACCGAGGTGCGACATACCGTGTTACCTGTTAAGTTATTTATATTGGGGTTGTGCATCGAGAATGCCTCCAAATTCCTGAATGCATAATATTATATATATATATATATATATATATATATATATATATATATATATATATATACTTTTCCTCCAACACGGGCATGATATGCGAGTCAAGTACCAAAGCATGGCTAGAATTTGATTGTTGAAACATGCATACACTCTCGGGTGAATCCAGATTGAACTTCCATGGATTCGTATCTAACGTATCCGTAATTTGTATGACATCTTAATGAAAATTCTTATGTGGCCACGTCTTGAGATTTTAAAACAATATACGGTTAATTAGGCAACTAAAAGTGGTAGTAACATTGAGGGAAAACAGTGTCCTCAAATCATGCCAACGAACCTTCCCACAGAGATTCATTCTAAGTGCACTGTGGGCTGGCCAACACAGATACTGTATATCATCCGTCTTAGTGGAGTACAGTATGACCTATTATAAATAATGTCAAGCTACTGTTTTACTATACGAATATTGGAACCGCTAATATCGTGATATAGTACAGTGGCCCTATGGGAAAGTGGTGCAATTCGTGAAGTGCATGTATAATCATTTTATTTGGCTCAGTTAGCTCATGTTCTACAATTACGTGATATAAGGATACCTATTATGCATTATTCTGAGATAACCTAATACTCCATAATTAGAAAGCCGTACAAGTGATTGGTCGATCTTATTAATTGGACTTGGTTGTGACTATATTATTCTGTTAATAGCCTAAGGGAAATAAACAATCATAGTGTGATAGATCTAACCCTTGTCCTTATTTGTTGTTAGGGTTGGACCTTTGTGCTAGGATATGCCATGGACCTAAGTTACGACACAAAACCTATATTATTATATATTTATTGTTTGGGTTTTTGTTTCTCTATTTTGTGCTTCCTTCGTGGTACTTGTTATCTGGGGTCCAACCCCACTGGTTTTGCATGGCCAGATTTTGAGCCAGCACTCGATGATCCAGCAAACTTTCCCCTGACTCATGGTACGTACCAGGAAGATGGCCGCCGAGGATAACGAGTGAGTTTTCTTCTTTCCTGCTTGTTATTGTACATTTTACTCTTTTGGATGTTTAGCCACCGGCACTTGTTAGCCGGCATATCTGGACATTTAGTTTTCTTATATGATTGTATTAAATCAGACTATAACTGATCACTGTCATGTACTTTTGTTATTCTACCAGCTTCTTATTTTTTACATCTGGTCTCCAGAATATTTGATGAAAGCATTCGGGACGCCTTATTGATTTATCATATATGCTCTTTGATTATTATTTTTTGTTTGATTGATTAAGACATAGATGTCCGTGTAACCCTAAGTGACATGATTGTAGCATGCACCCCTTTGTATAGTTACAGTCGTGATCACCGTACGATGTATAGTATCTTGTACGGGGTAGCTAGTTGAGTCCATCTCTGTATTCTAGTATTAGGGCATGATAGTTAGGCTCCTATACACCCACACTATTCTCAGGAATATCCGCAATAATAATGTTCTTGTGCATTGCAAATTTATCTTCAAAGAATTTTGTGTCGCGAGATTCAATGACATGATTTGCTTCTATATCAAGAAACCTCCGAGCATCACTCTTCTCCGCATAACCCAGGAAGATTGTCTTCATAGTCCTCGTACCTAGCTTTTGTATATTCAAGTCCGGAAGCTTCACATATGCCAGATACCCCTACACTCGAATGACATTCAAGTTGAGTCTGACCTTGAACCAGAGATCATGAGGAGTGACATCGAAAGTTGCATACGGTACTCTGTTCGGAATGAATATAGCCGTCAATGCAGCTTCTTCCCAGAAGTAGTTGGGAAGACCCCTAGTCAACATCATTAAGTTCATCATCTCTGTCAACGTCATGTTCTTCCTCTCTGCTACTATATTTGATTGAGGAGAATACGGAGTAGTCATCTCATTAAAAAATTTATATTTATTTTTTAGAACGATGCAAATTCAATAGTCCTATACTCTCCGCCTCGATCACTTCTGAGTCTCTTGAGTTGTTACCTTGTTTGACATTCAGCCTTAGCCTTAAAGTCTTTGAACTTCTAGAATGCTTCGTCTTTTGACTTGAGCAGATAGACGAATGCATACTTCGAGTAGGCATCGATGAAGGTAATAAAATACTTTATCTTGGCATTTGTGGAGAACTACTTGAAGTCACGGATATATGAGTGTACCAACTCCAAAAGATTTATTCTCTGATTTACCCATTTGAACAATTTTCTTGTGATCTTTGTTTGCGCATAGACGTCACACTTCTTCACCTTCTTACTCCTACATTTGGCGATAAACCCTAGAGTAGATATTTTGTTTATTCTTTTATAATGAACATGTCATATTCTATTATGCCATAACTCAACAGAGCAACTAGAAGAAGAGACTGCATTTATAATTTTTTACGGAGTTACAAGTTGAAGTTTAAATATCCCTTCAGTACAAAAAGCTTTTCCGGAGTATGTTCTTTTGTAAGACATCACCATTTGCCCATAATTGATGTCCATCATCAAGCCTGCGTTGTAGAGAAGACTTTCTAAGACCAGATTCTTGGCTATCATCGATACGTGCTTCACATCCTGAAGCATCAGCGACTTCCCCAAAGTCATGTTCAGTACCACCGTTTCGGTCCAAGTACTTTAGCTTGTGCCTGGTTCGCCACCATAACCTTCTCAGATGTAGGCTTGTAGGTGGTGAACAACTCCTTCTTTGAGCAAATATGGCAATATATGCCAGTATTCATCCACCAGTTGGTGTCGACACTAGTCGTGACAACCTGCACAATCATAGCAATATTGTTAGGCTCACCTTGCTCTGCCTGTTTGGGCTTGGATCTGCAGTCACTCTAGTAGTGGCCCTTCTTGCCACAGTTAAAGCAAGTGATATCTGACTTGGGCTTAGGCTTTGGCTTGAATGAAGCTGACTTAACCTTCAGATGGTTGAAGTCCATCTTCTTGTTGTGAGAAGCCTTCTGCTTTCTCTTTGAATCACCAGCATGCAATAAGTTATCCTTTGCCAACTACTTGGACAGAGAGTCCAACTTCAGTTGCCCCCTGGCTTCATCTTCAATGTGAATCCAGTAAAAAAGATCTTCGAGCTGGATTTCCATCTTCTTACAGTACATGTCAGTATTAAACTTGATCCAACCTGGAGGAAGCTTGGTGACTATAGCTCCTACCATGAACTTGTCTTCCTACTTCATGTCCTCTTCCTCCAGTTTATGCTTGCATCTTTAGAAGTTTCTTAACTTGTGGTAGCATTACCTTCTTGTCTTCATATTGCATAGTAAAGAATTTCTCGACGAGATGGACTTTGAATAATTTCTCATCATTTTTGTAATGCTTCTCAAGAGTTTCCCAAACATCTCTTTCCTTCTCTTTCTTGTTGTAGGACTCTGCCATCGAGTCGTCCATTGTATTTAGGATCAACAGCCTGCATAGGTCGTTGTCCTCTTTCCACTTGGAGTGCAAGTTCTCCTTCATCTTCAGTAATGGGAGGTTCAAGATCAACCAACACATAAGCAATTTTGACAAGACAATAATTTAGAGATATCCTCCTCTGCCAAATGTTGAAGTATTCGCCATCAAACTTCTCATGCTTGTGAAAGCTATTATCGAGAAGGTTTAAACGGTTGTTCTCCATCTTTTCTTCGGATCTTGATTTGAGATTGTTAGTATCGGGGCTTAATCAAATGATGAATGAACAAGGCCAACAGAGCTTTTGATAAACTTTACAGTCTATCTTCTGATGATCTAAAAGTTGTAGTCGAGATTCAGAAGCTTCAGCAAACAAATTTGTCTTTCGATATCTCGATTCCAATAAATCACTATATATATAATATAACTTATTACAACGTGCTTTGAAAAAAACAAAAGAATCAAAAATTAATCTATGTTCTTCCTTGCAATCGCAGTTGCAGACGGACATAACAAGTTACAAATAGAGAAGAAGTATAAGAGGAAGAAGAAGGATTATGGTTTGCTGGGGTCATGAAGATCCCCGTTGCTCAAAGCAAAATTTGTCCCACACGATCTTCTCCCAGGAACCAACAAGTTCTCGAAAAACTTCTGGAACTCTCGCATCACCTCTCTTCTTGACTCGCACGATCTCCTAGACTCCTCTTGGCGGCATAGTAGCCTCTCTTCAACTCTCTCTCTCTCTCTCTCTCTATCTATCTATCTATCTTTCTCTCTCTAACTTGAAAAATATATCTCTCTTAAGAGGGCTGAGAAGAGATTATTTATAGAGGAGCCTGGCCACATAGTCGGTTACAAAGAGATAGGAACAAAATTAATTCAAATCCCACAAAATCGTATCTGAATTAAAGACCCAATCTTTCCATAACCGAATCCAAACCGACTTTCTTCGGCCTTCAGTGCAGCTGTGCAGCGGCCCAGCGCACATGCGCGTAAACGCGCATAGCAGCACATGCACCCACTCCGCTCGCTGCTAATGCGCCCAAGCGTCGATGCTAAGTGCAAAGTGCGCCAACAAAATGCCACTTTGAGCCTGAGCCTGAGCCTGAGCCCGAGTCCGAGTCGCTAAGCCTCTTTGGGGTTAGCTCCTATGGAATAAATTCAAAGAACATGACAAAAAGCTTAAAAGCTTTCATGGAGGAGTTAATCATTTTTCATGGTAATAAAACACTCCCACATGGCACACATGTGCCCCACCAGACCACATGTGCCCCACCAGACCACATGTGCACACTTCAACACAAGTCAAGCATTATATTGAGATACCCACTTGGTGGTGTAGCCAATGTGGAACTATTTTTCATAGTCTAAAGGCAAAAACACCAACAATACTCACATGTCTTTGTTGTATGGAACTATAAATCTTTATTTGGAATATGTTTTTATGGGATTAATATTTTTTTTGTTGTTGTTTTGTATTGTAGACTTCAATTTAGTATTTATATGTTTTGGTTGAGATTAATATTTCTTTTTTGTTGTATTGTATCATTTTCTCTATATAGTATTATATCTTTTTTATGGAAACCAGGTTTTATTAACGTTTCTTGTATATTTTTCTTTGGAATGAAAATATTTTTTTAAAACTTATAGTGTATAGAAAAATTGTTAACGGGCAGGGGATACAGACGGGGATGGAAAATCTGATCTCAAAAGTATTCATGAGACGCAGGCGGGGACGGAGACGGGGACGGGAATAGAGACGGGGAATATATTGTTTAACGAGAACGGAAATGAAGACGGAGAGTACATTGTTTAACAGGAACGGAGATAAAAAATTGAATCCGAACGAAAATGAAAACGAAAACAAAAATTCAAACACACTCGAAGAAAATAAAAAATATAATATCCGGTTCTATACGTCCTGTTGCCATCTCTAAGTAGGAGGTTTACTTACAACACTATCATCACTCGCTATGGCTATGATGCAGTAAGAAACAATCTCTAGTTGCTAGTTCTCATAGGTAATTTCCAAGTCAAACCTGGTTTAAAAGCATTTTTCTTGATCTTACAACTTTTTCAACATCTCTCTGTTGGGACAACAAAGTTGATATTGCTGAAAATTTCGTCTTCCAAGAACGGTTCATGCATATTCAAGATAAATGTCACTTTACGCAAAAAGATGTCAAGCTTGGTGAAGATTTTATCATGTTCCTACTTACTACTTTCTTACCTGGTCCTACACCCTCTCAGTTTTTACACTTTCTTTTCAAGCGTGGCTTGATTGATATGAACGCTCTAGCTTGTAAAGGAGTTTAGGTCTGGTTTGGGAAAGAATTTTTTTTTTTTTTTTTTCCTTCAGAAAATTACGATTTCTATCGGTTGGTTTTTTTTTTTTTTTTTTTTTATGTTTGAAAAAGTTATGAAAAATTGAAAGAAAAAGTATAGTTTTAGGGTGGAAAAATAAATTCCTGGTGGGTGAAAAAAAAAATTTTCTTTCCTATTTTTCTTCCATTTGGTTTTTTTTTTTTAGTCATATTTTTTTTTTTGCATCCAAACATAAAACATAAATAATTTTATTTCCTCAAGATTACGAATTCGCGAACCAATTGTGGTCTAAAAGTGTACTGTTCCTTTGTGTTCAGTCTCTTATATATTAGTATTTAACCCAGTTTTAGTCGCGGGATATAGCCAAAATTGAAGTGAGATGATACTTCTCAAATTTCGTCACTCCTAATTAACAAAAATTTCCCATAGATTATTTTCGGGAACAATGATGTTTGTTTAAATATGCATAGTTGCGGATAAGGATGCAGTCTCCATAGAGTCAGAGACAAAGCCCGGCCGGCAACCTACAAAAATCTTATACTAAAAAAAAAAAATTTGTTAGGAAAGACTTAGGTGATTTGGAGACTCGAACATTGAAAGCAGACATATGTCGGCTGTATTTGATTAGATTTTTTTTTTTATGAACAATATTTTTATTATAAATTATTTTCAGAAAAAAATTGATATTTTATATTTTTGTTCAAAATGGTACAAATAAACTGATCCAACTTATAAAAAAATATTATTTTTCATAAAAAAATAACTATTTTTAGTGAAAAATAATGACAATCAAACACCTAATATAAATCTTACATAAAAAAAAAAAAATTTTATTCGATAAAAAGAACTCGAGTAAAATAATTTTCTATCATTAATTTATTTTTTACTTTACAATCAAACACAGTCTAATTAGTTAATTACACGAGCTACAGATTTGATTGATTGAATGGATTGAACGCCATTGTGGGAGAAACTTCCATAGCAACAATATCTACGATTTCTTCTTATAATTTTTTTTTTCTCCTTCTTCTCTTTTCCTTTTACTTCCGGTTATCAATTTTTCTTTCCCATGTCAAAATATAAAAATGAAAAAAATAATTAGAATTATCGATCTACATAGATGAGTAGTTGGTGAGAACGGTTAGTATCACAAATAAAAGTAAGAAATGCCCCATTAGGCACACTTAGCTAGCATCTTTCTTTCCTTCTTGCCCATTTTGAATGGATTATATTCTTCTTATTGAGCTCCTCCTTGTTTTGGCCACTTGGAATGTGTTCTGAGCGCGACTTTGAAAATTCATATTCTCTTGGGTCAGTCTGTCGTCAAATATTTCTAGATCCTCAATCAATCAATGTATCGAATGATTACATATAAATATATATAAATAGCTTCAACTTGTACTTTGATGCTTAAAGCGTTCTATAATCCATACGGTATCAGAGTCCAAAGACTCCTCTTTTATTAATTTTTCTTATATCATAGAAATCTTAAAAATTTAGGATTTTATGGTTGCCATTATCTAAAAATTATTCACTTGGTAGAAAATTAGAGTTTCTTGTTGAGGCTCCAATCCATGCTTTGAATATATAATAAGATTTAGGATTGTGAGACTGTTCACCAATACATATTCCACAATGTATGACCTTCTCCTCTACAGATACGGGAAATCACTTGGACATCGTCCGGCGTTTGGAGCTCATTTGACAACTTGAAGTTGTTCGGCCGGTAGATGTTATCTTTTGTTTATTAAAAACATAATATATATATATATATATATATATATATATATATATATATATATATATATATATATAAGTTGTAAGCCATGTGACATCGTTTAGTGTAATGATCCTTTGATTGTAAGCGAGTTGTTCTTTTGGCCTAAGAGTCATTGTAATTCCACTTCAAATTATCAATAAAGATAATCGTTATTAATATATTTTGTGTCTATCAACTTTTTAGCTTATTTTCACTGGAACAATTTTGATTTTAAGCTATTTTATCAACCGTATTTGTTCTTGCCTTATACAAGTATAATATAGACTTATAGGATATTACAACTAGATGTGACTTTTGGTTCTACGGAACCAGAGCATGACATAATGGCTGTCTAAATTTAGGGTTTATAGTTTTTTGATTGTTACCATATTAATATCTTATTTATGATTATCTATGGAGGTTGCCCTTCATGGCTTTGTGATCAAGTGGATTATATATACCAAATTTTGTTTCTTTTGCTTTTTTTAGAATACTGAAATTATGTAATTATTTTGGATGTATGTGATTTGCGATACCAAGCACTCAATCACCAAATAGAATTGGAATAATAGATTAACTTTATTGATCACAGAAGACTACATATATATAGGAGAGACTAACTGTCATGCCCCAGTCCCAAAAATACACGGGACCAGGCAACGTGGCAATAGCCAGCTGACACGTCTCCGAGGATATCCCAATTTAATGGATCCTAGCGAAGAGTGCTACGTTGTCCTAAATTACTAACAAGTCCAATATCAACATCAAACAGGTAATCTAATCTCATCCACAATATAACAAAAAAGTACTAGAATAAATACTGGAAAATAAACGCCAATCTCAAAAATCATAGTACAACCAAGAATGTCTGGTGGGAACAAACCCACTACTATGACGAAATAAAAGTACGGAATGACAGATAAAAAGAGTAATGACTAGGGCATCGGCTGACTAGATAATGATGCTCCCAATCCTAGGCGGAAGGCCTACCAAATGATCACGGAAACTCTGACGGTAGCACCTCTAGCTCCTCCGCAGTTGCGTACCTCGTCTCCTGTCCGGGTCCGTACACTGTGGGATAATATGCCTCGTCCAAATCTGGAAAGGAACCAGGTCCTCAGAGGGACGTAACAAGATACATAGAAGCATGTCATATATAAATACTGAATAAAATAAATAAAGGGTGTGCTAACCATCTAAGTGAATGCAATATGAGGACAACGTTGGTACGTATGGGTAGGCGTAGGCATAACGTCCACACTCCGAAGAGAGTGGCATCTGTATAGTATATCTTCCATATCGCTCCGAAGAACGTGGCATCAGTATAGTATATCGTCTATATCGCTCCGAAGAACGTGGCATCAGTATAGTATATCGTCCATATCACTCCGAAGAAAGTGGCATCAGTGTAAAGGAAGTCATTGGATCCGTGGCTCCTCCGGATACTACGGATTCCAATGTGTGAATCCCATACGCCTACTAGTTGTCCTCCCCGCCCAATGTAGATATAAAAGTCGAATACTCGACGTGCATACCACGTATCTATTTGCCAAGTCTCTACTAATTATATAATCCTGAATTACATAGTAAACAGTGATGCATGTCATACGCACCGATAGCTAGTCGGGTACGCGAACCCACATCCCAATATGAATTTATCACCGTGAAACGTATAAGAGTGTCAGGTCTCGGAAGATATCAGAGTATCCTCCCAATGGGGGTGAGTCTGCTAGAGACTAGGTCAAGTACACTACTCCTCGACGCATTCGTCGACTGCACCCGAGTCAATCTCAGACGCGCACAGTTGTATAAAAGAATGCTACAAGATATCTTACAACATTTGCATAATTTAAATTAAATAGTAAATATGGCAAGGTGTCTTGCCTGGGTCCTCAAGTTGCGAATGCCAATAGCCTGCTCCTGAAGTATCTCCTGGCTGGTCCAGTGACCCTAAACATACAATATAATATAGCAATTCTATCATCAGACACTAAAGTGATATACATAAAACTAGGACGCTACCCCTAAACACTGACTTAAGGGGTTAAAATTGGTCAATTAACATGGTCGCTTATGCACGCAATCACGACGTACGTGTCCTGTCCACGAGGGTGTGTATGCCAAGACAACGAAACGTCCGGACATGCTATGCAACGAAGACGTATAATACTACATTATCCGTCTTAACTAGCATGTCATAAGAATACGTGCATAAGGCTAGTTGTCCAAGTCCTAGGTCATCACAATATTCATAATTACCAGTCAATAATTAATTAAGAAAAACATTTATCATTAATTACTAGTCTACCATAACACACTTATACATATATTTTTCCTACAGGTTTTACCCGTGTCCGTTATACGTCACAACGACACAACGATACAATAAAAAAATGAGGCAATACGATGTTTACCTAGTCGTGGCCGAGAGGGGTCTGGGCTCGTCGGCATACTGTTCTTCGGCGTGGGGCGGAGCTCCGGCGTTGCACGAGGCAGCAACGGCAGCAGCAACCTCGGCGAAAGTTGCAACAGCTGTAACAGCAGGGTCAATCGCGGTGAGGCAGTTGGGGGGTGGTGCTGGTCGTGGGGAAGGTGGTACTAGTCGTGGGGAAGGCGGCGGTCAGGGTGGCACAGGGTGGTTGGCGGTGGTCAGGCGGGCTGGTGGCAGTCGGGATCGGGTAAGGATGGAGTAGGGAATGATGCGGGGTGGTGATGGCGACGTTGATGATGGTGAGGGAGTGGTGGTCAGGCGGTAGTGCAGGTGATGGCGTTGATGGTGCTGGGGTGGTGGACCGGCGAGTCTGGTGGCGGAGGGAAGTCGGAGAGGGAAATCGGGTTGGCTAGGGTATTTTAGATTTCTAGGGTTTCAAGAGAGAGAAGTGTGTATTTATATAGGAGAGAGAGAAATAGGGCTGACCTCGGGACTTGGTGTCACTACCACATTCTAAAAATAGGGATATTTTTGACTTTTTAATATTGTGTGTATTTAATTTAAATAATTGCATGATATATGTATTTGTATTATATTATATACAGTGTTCATTAATGTTTGAGCTAGTAGACTTGACCTAGAAGCCCACTAGATGAACCCCTGAACGAAATGTAGGGTTATGAAGTTAATTTGTATTAATTTAGGATTTAATTATTTGAGGTTATAATTAATTACCGTAATTGTTACACCCTACCTTTGTTGCAATATTCGGAGCCCAACATTAGCCCATAATTTTCAACAAATTGTTGCATTCTAGACTTGACACGCCAACATAGGAGCTGGACTTTCCCGACCTCCCTCTCCTTCAACCCGTCTCCACGATAGCCGGACCTCCACCGGTAAACGCCGACCCCTACTCCGGCTAGGCCTCCTTCCCTCAACCCCTAACTCGACCACCACCTCGAGCTCCTCTACTCCGGCCACCACTTCACACCACCAGTGCCACCCTACACCACCAGTACCACCACCCTTCACCACCCCGTACCACCTGCGCCACCACCCCGTACCACCAGCCTCCTCCACCATCACCACCACTCTTCACCATCATCGTCACCTTCGTCGTCGTCATCTTCGTCATCATTGCCGTAGTCGTAACCATAGTCATCGTCAACATCGCCGTCATCGTCGTCGTGCCCGTGCGCAGATTCGTTCCTGCCCTCCTTCAGGATTTGTACGTATGTGTATAGTATACGTTTAGGTATATGTATATTATTTGATTTAGTATATATGTACGTATATAATTTGTGTATGAGTATTTTCAATATGATATATATATATATATATATATATATATATATATATATATATATATATATATATATATATATATATATATATATATATATATATATATATATATATAGTATGTATATATTGTTCAAACTAGTATATGTTTAATATATGTCTATAAGTGGTATGTATATATAAACATATATATATATAGTATAAAATTCTATTAGTGTATATACACATACACATATTTTGTATGTAATTATTTGGTATACACACACACACACACACAGACACACACACACACACACACACACACACACACACATATATATATATATATATATATATATATATATATATATATATATATATATATATATATATATATATATATATTATAAGTAATTAATGATATATGCTAATTGATAATATGTATAATTATAAATGTACTAGGCGACCCGAGTGTAATTACGGATATCCCGTATTTACATTGACCTGTAACCCTGTAAATTATTAGAAGACTGCCATATGTACACTCACGTATTGGCAAGACCTGTATTATTACTGTCTGTCTGTCTTACACAATAATAATAGACGCGACACCCGTGCAATTAGACGCGCACTTGACCCTAGTTGACCAGTGCCATACCTAGCGTAGCACCTGAGTTCAATGTATTTATGATTGTGTGTTAGTGTAACGTTTGATGCAAATATTATATTTTATGATATGTCTATAGGACTGTTGGATTATTCAGACGATACTCTGGAACAGGACATTTGTATTACCAGCTAAGGACCCCAGGCGAGTACATTATCTGATAATTTCCATTATTTGATAATTTCTATAATTCTAGTATCTAAAAATATTACATCTGATTCTTGACACTATGCTACACGGACAAGTATATAGATTGGATCTGTAGTCACGAGATATTACATTGGTTATCGTATTGACATTGTACACAACATTAATATTTAGACCTTGTACATGATATATTGGATATTGCTCGTGTATCGGGACGTGTCATGGTTGGATCCACTGTACTAGTTGAGGGCGGAGAAATAGTTAGTGAGAAATGTGATCATATCCCTCTTGTACAAGTATAGAATAATGTTAGTGTTAATCATACACCTCACGTGTGATTAGCCAGGCCATATAGCTCTCGTACATGTTCCCAAGCCGATCACATATCGAAGCTACTATTTCAAACACTTAGAATAGTTACAGTTCTCTATTTTAGTTCATATACTACATCACCCGTATATGATATTGTATCTCGTTCTCTTTATTTCATATATGCATTGACTGTATTATATTGCCTGTTTCTTTATTTTTGCCATTGTATTTATTCATTGTCTTCTCTCAGTATATAGCATCATATGTTTATTGTTTTATAGTCCTTATCAATTAAATAGAACTGTTATTTGAGATGTACTTTGCTCCATCCTGACTGAAAATATTTTTCCAGACTACGTCTTAGAGGACTGGTGTCTGACATTTTATGGACCACAAGGAGAGTAGCTGCAGACTTGGATCTTATAGTTCAGTTGTGATTCCGGGAGGTCTAGCCGGGATTACTAGTTATCTAGTTAGTTTTTTTTAGCAGTTTATGGTACCAGATTTGTCACCGGCATACTTTGTTGAGACTTGGATATTATTGTTGAGTTAGATTATTTATATTTAGACTTGTGTTATATTTTATTTATTTCTTTGATATCTTATCGTGCTGTAGTTATGTTATTGAGTATGTTGTTCATATTATATTATTTTATCTGTGTCTCCTTATGGAGTTGGATGCTCGTGTGAGATTGTTTAGATAGTATCATGACCCAGACAATATTCTACCGTCGATGCTGTGGCGTAGGCTGGACGTACCCACGTACTCGTGCCCCAAAATTCGGGTTTTAGTCATGACACTTGGGCCGGCCTTGGGCTCTTTGGGGTGGTGAACATGTCCACATGAAAGGGTGTAGAGTGTACATGGGCTAGGTTAGGTCTTGCTTTGGGTGAGATTGGTCTCTAATTTAATTCAATTAAAACTAATGCACAAGGCGTTCTTTTGTCAATTGAAAATACATGGAGTTAAAATTGGGTGGGACACAAGTATCATGAGCGTAGCAGGCTCAGAATAGATTAATGCCATAATTTGGGTTGTATGAACTTGTTGAGGTTGTGTCTCAAATTTTAAATAGGAATGGGCAATTATGAAAAATTGGATTTATTAGGATTATACATGGACGTTTGTAATGAATGTTGTGCAGCTAAAATGAAGCAAAATATCGAGTGTTTAAGAGTTACACAAGGGTCAGATGGGTAGTCTGGCATGTCTAGTAAATGTGTATAAAGTTTGTTTGAAGGTAAATACTAGTGTAGCGCTCCAATTATCGAAGCAACGGTAAGGGGTACTAAGTCATATAATTATTGCATATTAATTCTAATTTACTGCATTCAACTCTAATTGTATCCAATTTAATCCTAGTCTCTCAATGTAACTAAATAACCCTAAATTTGGTCAAGGGGGTTTACAATCTACCCTCCTTAGAGCATTTCGTCCTCGAAATTAAAAACATACGCACGGTAAGAACTACTGACTGAAATTGAATGATACTACATACTTAGGCCTTCGAAGAGATGGGGATAACGCTGTCGAATATCCTCCTCACATTTCCAGGTCGACTCGCCTGGTGCATGATGCCTCTATACGACACGAACTAGAGGGATAGTCTGACCTCGCAATACCTTCTCGCTTCTGTCCAGAATCTCTACAGGCTCCTCTTGGTATGATAAACTTGGGCCGACTGTGATTTCTGAATGATCAAGTACATGACTCGGATCCGGCATGTACCTCCTTACCTGAGATACATGGAAGACGTCATGAACTTCTTCTAAAGTCTGCAGCATGGCTAACCTGTAAGCAACCTCTCCGATGCGTTCTAACACATCGAATGGTCTGATGTACCTCAGAATCAGCTTTCCTCTGCCTCCAAATCTGATAGTCCCTCGAGTAGGTAAGATTTTCTAGAAATACATGATCTCCAACCTGGAACTCTAGGGGTCGTCGATGCGCGTTCATCCAATGTTTCTGTCTGTCCTGTGTTGCTCGTAGGTTCCCCTGGATCTTCTTTACCTTCTCCATTGTAAGAACAACCAACTCTGGCCCTAGAATCTGCCTCTTGCCCACATCGCTCCAACATACTGGAGAACGACACTTCCTACCATACAATGCTTCATAGGGAGCCATCTGGATGCTCGCTTGATAGCTATTGTTGTAGGAAAATTCGACCAAATATAAATGGTCCTCCCATGATCCTCCAAAATCAAGCATGTACGCTCTTAACATGTCCTCTAAGGTCTGAATGGTACGATCGGACTGGCCATATGTCTATGAGTGATACGATGTGCTGAACTTTAGGCGGGTACCGAGACTCTCTTGCATACTCCGCCAAAAGTAAGATGTGAACCTCGTATCCCTGTCAGACACTATACTAACTGGCACTCTATGCAGTTGCACGATCTCTCTCATATACATATCTGTTAAGACCTTTGTAGATTGCCCAACTCTAAAGGGTAAAAAGTGAGCGGACTTGGTGAGTCTATTGACGATCATCCATACCGTATTGCGACCACTAGGACTCCTCGAAAAGCCTGTAACGAAGTCCATAGTGATGTGCTCCCATTTCCACTTAGGTATCGAGAGTGGTTGAAGTAATTCTGCAGACCTCTGATGTTCAACCTTGACTTGCTGACACACCAGGCACTTTGCCACAAAGCGGGCTATCTCCCTTTTCATTCCATGCCACCAGAAGTATTGTCTTAAGTCTCTGTACATCTTTGTGCCTCCGATATCAGTTCCTGACAAAGTTCTCCATTTGGAACATAGAGACGATCTCTACATCTCAAAGTCCCGTCTTCATGTATGCGCAATCCTGTCTATATTTCGGCCTCTGTACTCTGTCGAAGCCTCTGGAATCTGGTATCTGTTGGCAAAGCAGCCTTGATTCTATCAACTAATGTCGATTACAACTGAAAACTCGATAACTGGCCGTCTATTCTGGGCATAATGATCTCTATACCCATCTGCTCTAGATCTCTCAACAGATGTTGCTGGGTAGTCAAAAAGAATGCTATGGGTCTTCTGCTCAATGCGTCAGCTACTACGTTGGCCTTTCCCGGGTGGTATTGTAGCTCAATCTCAAAGTTTGTCATCACCTCGAGCCAACGTCTTTGTCTCTGGTTCAGGTCCTTCTGAGTATAGACGTACTTTAGGCTTTTATGATCTGTGAATATCTCTACTCTTTCTCCGTATAGGTAGTGCCTCCAAAGCTTCAAAGCAAAGATCACTGCGGCAAGCTCCAAGTCGTGAGTGGGATAGTTCTTCTCATAGGTCCTTAACTTCCTAGAGGCATAGGCCACAACCTTTCCATGCTGCATCAAGATGCATCCTAATCCTTTCCCGGACGCATCGCTATAGATTACGAATCCTCCGGGTCCAGAAGGTATGGTCAAGATAGGTACCGTAGTCAGACGCTTCTTCAGCTCATCGAACTCCGTCTGACACTCCTCTGTCCAGGTGAACTCCTGTTCCATATGGGTCAAACTGGTCATCGGTTATGCGATCCTTGCGAAGTTCTCTACGAACCTCCGTTAATATCCTGCAAGTCCTAGGAAACTCCACACCTTCGAGACACTGGTAGGGGTCGGCCATGTCTCTACTGATAAAATCTTCGTCGGATCTACTGAAATACCATCTCCTGAGATAACGTGTCCAAGAAAAGCGACAAGATCCAGGAGAAACTCACACTTGCTCATCTTGGCATAAAGTCTCTTTCGCCTCAGCGTATGTAATACTTTCCTCAAGTGCTCTTCGTATTCCTCGTGGCTCTTCGAATACACCAAGATGTCTTCGATGAAGACTACCATAAATTGGTCTAGGTATTGGTGGAAGACTCTGTTCATCAAGTTCATAAATACGGCAGGCTCATTCGTCAGTCCAAAAGGCATCACTAAGAACTCGTAGTGACCATAACGAGTCATGAATATTGTCTTTTGAATATCTTCTCTTCGCACCTTTACCTGATGATATCCTGATCTCAAGTCGATCTTTGTGAACACCACTGCTCCTATCAACTGGTCGAACAAATCATCAATTCGCGGCAGGGGGTACTTGTTCTTGATAGTCAAAGCATTAAGGGCTCTGTAATCAATGCACATACGGACTGTCCCATCCTTCTTGGGTACAAACAACACTGGTGCTCCCCAAGGTGATGCACTAGGACGAATAAATCCCTTGATCTGTAACTCCTCTAACTGTAGCTTCAGCTCATCTAGTTCCTTTTTCGCCAATCGGTATACATTTAAAGATACCATTGCTACTCCGGGTACAAGCTCAATAGTGAACTCCACGTCTCTATCTGGTGGAAGCCTGGCAACTCCTCCGGGAAAATATCCTCGAATTCTGCAACTATCGGTGGGGATACCGTCTCCATAGCCATGTAAGCTACCGTTGTCTTTCCTACTCCTTGCTCGACGGTCCCTCGCATGTACTCGAACTCCTGTTGATCTGGCGGTCTAAAAGTGACGCTACCCTTCCGGCAATCTAATACGATATTATACTGGCTTAACCAGTCCATGCCTAGCACAACGTCAAAGTATGGTATGGGTAATACCAAGAATCGTGCTCTCATCTCTCTACCACACACGACTACCGAGCACGTTCTAATAGTGCTGGTAACCAGCACGATGCCTCCTCCGGTAAGAATCTTCCAACTCTTAGGTAAGGGGAAAGTAGCTACTCTATGCATTGCTACGAATCTACTAGATATGAAAGATAGTGTAGCACCAGAATTAAACAATGCTCTCGCAGGTAATGATGCAACTAAAATGGTACCTGCGATAGCTTCCCCTTCTATTTCCTCCTCAGTAGCTGCTAGTACAAAGGCATGTCCGTACCTCTGTCCTCCAACCTGCTGTCTAGCTTGATCAAACAGTGCCTGCTGTGGGGCCAAGGGTGGTCCCCTCTGAAATCCTCCGGGTGCTGGTGGGCGTTGACCTTCTAGCGGGGGTAGTTTCCTCGGAACTGGTGCTGCTGGCCTCTGTCCTGTCTGCGATGCTACTTTCCTGCATTGTGGGCAGTCTCGAACTTGGTGCTGGCTCCCTCCACAAATTATGCATGTCCCCAGTCTCTTTCGACAGTCCTTCTCAAAATGTCCTCTCTTACCACAGTGGTAGTAAGACGGAAGCTCCTTTTGCTGGTATGGTGTTATCCTCTGTTGTGTCTGCACTCCGGGATGAAGGATCGGTCCTCCTGCTCCGGGCTGGGCTCTGGCTGGTGTGGTCGTGCTGGAACGTCTTGCTCCTCTACCGATGGCCTCCTGGATCCTCGCCTCTGAAAGAACCTTCTCATAAGAAATCCTCGCCTGGGTGGTGGTATACCTCTGTAGCTCGAAAGTGAGGCCGTGATGGAATCTCTGGGCCTTCTCTAGATCGTTGGGTATCAAGACGGCACCAAATCTGCTAAGACGGCTAAAATTTGCGTCATATGCGTCTACAATCATATTCCCTTGTTCTAGATGCAGAAACTGGGAGTACAGGGCATTTCTGAATGTAGCCGGGAAATACTTCGCATTGAAGTATTCTAAGAACTGCTCCCATATCTGGATCTTGCCTACAATGCGCTCAATATAATCCCACCAGTGATGGGCGTTGCCTTTCAGTTGGGCCCTTACTGCGATCATCCAAAGGTCTGGATGCAGTTGTGAAGCCTCTAGTAGCATCTCCGTGTTGGCGACCCAATCGGAGATCTCCTCTACAGTCTCGTTGCCCGAAAAAGTATTCGGACCCATCTGTCGGAACCATTATACAGTACCACCTGTCTGAGCTTGTGGAGGTGCTGGTACGGGTGCTGGGACAGGTGTCCTCTCCAGAACTTCCATCAAACTCTGTCTCAACAACTTGGTCTGATGCCACTGTACCTGCATCATAGTCTGGAAGAACTGAAGCATCTGTGGCTGTCCATCTGATTGTGGCATCTGGGGTGGATAAGGTGGAGGTGGTGGTAATGGGACCTCCGATTGTGCGGTAGGTGTCTCCTCGGATGTCGGCCTCTCAGTTTCTGGCATCGGTGTAGCCCTCGAAGTCTGGCCCTCAAAATGCTGCGTGGGGATCGTCTGTGAAGTCTGTCCCTCATGCTGCTGTGTAGGATCACCCTGAGAAGTCTCGCGCTAATGTATCAGCGGGGCCTGTAGAGTTACCGGGGCCTGTGGTGGTTGCTCTCCAGGTGGTCCCTGGGATATCTCCTCTCTCTGGGTAGTGCCGGCTGGCACCACGGTACCCTGTGCTCCTCGTCCATTACGCAAGTTCATCTTGCTGCAAGAGACAGAACTTTATTAAAAGAGTACGGAATCAGCAAACAGGATGCAGATATTTAGAAGTAATACGAAGGAAGTTCAAAGACGTAATCAAAGTGGATGAGACCTAGTAATTTCTATCCTATTACAGGCTCGCTGGGAATGTTACCATACCACAAGAGATAAAGTCGACCTACATGGGCCACCACTAAAACCATGTCACGCCCCAGTCCTAAAATACATGGGACCAGACCACGTGGCAATAGCCAGCTGACACGTCTCCGAGGATATCCCAATTTAATGGATCCTAGCAAAGAGTGCTACGCTGTCCTAAATTACTAATAAGTCCAATATCAACATCAAACAGGTAATCTAATCTCATCCACAATATAACCAAAAAGTACTAGAATAAATACTAGAAAATAAACGTCAGTCTCAAATATCATAGTACAATCAAGAATGACTTGTGGAAACAAATCCACTACTATGACAAAATAAAAGTACGGAATGACAGATAAAAAGAGTAATGACTAGGGCATCGGCTGACTAGATAATGATGCTCCCATTCCTAGGCAGAAGGCCAACCAAATGATCACGGAAACTCTGACGATAGCACCTCAACCTCCCCCACAGTTGCATACCTCGTCTCCTGTCTGGGTCCATACATTGTGGGTTAATATGCCTCGTCCAAATCTGGAAAGGGACCAGGTCCTCAAAGGGATGTAACAAGATACATAGAAGCATGTCATATATAAATACTAAATAAAATAAATAAAGGGTGTGCTAACCATCTAAGTGAATGCAATATGAGAAAAACGTTGGTACGTATGGGTAGGCATAGGCATAATGTCCACACTCCGAAGAGAGTGGCATCTGTATAGTATATCGTCCATATCGCTCCGAGGAACGTGGCATCAGTATAGTATATCGTCTATATCGCTCTGAAGAACGTGGAATCAGTATAATATATCGTCCATATCGCTCCGAACAACGTGGCATCAGTGTAAAGAAAGTCATTGGATCCGTGGCTCCTTTGGATACTACGGATTCCAATGTGTGTATCCCATACGCCTACTAGTTGTCCTCCCTGCCCAATATAGATATACAAGTCGAATACTCGACGTGCATACCACGTATCTATATGCCAAGTCTCTACTAATTATATAATCCTGAATTACGTACTAAATCGTAATGCATGTCATATGCACCGATAGCTAGTCGGGTACATGAATCCGCATCCCAATATGAATTTGTTACCGTGAAACGTATAAGAGTGTCAGGTCTTGGAAGATATCAGAGTATCCTCCCAATGGGGGTGAGTCTGCTAGTGACTAGGTCAAGTACACTACTCATCGACGTATTCGTCGACTGCACCCGAGTTAATCTCGGACGCGCACAGTTGTATAAAAGAATGCTACAAGATATCATACAACATTTGCATAATTTAAATTAAACAATAAATATGGCAAGGTATCTTGCCAGGGTCCTCAAGCTGCGAATGCCAATAGCCTGCTCCTGAAGTATCTCCTGTCTGGTCCAGTGACCCTAAACATACAATATAATATAGGAATTCTATCATCAGACACTAAAGTGGTATACACAAAACTATAACGCTGCCCCTAAACACTGACTTTAGGGGTTAAAATTGGTCAATTAACATGGTCGCGTATGCACGCAGTCATGACGTACGTGTCCTATCCACGAGGGCGTGTATGCCAAGACAACGAAACGCCCGGACATGCTATGCAACGAAGACGTATAATACTACATTATCCGTCTTAACTAGCATATCATAAGAATACGTGCACAAGCCTAGTTGTCCAAGTCCTAGGTGATCACAGTGTTCATAAGTACCAGTCAATTATTAATTAAGAAAAATATTTATCATTAATTACTAGTCTACCATAGCACACTTAAACATATATTTTTCCTATAGGTTTTACCCGTGTCCATTACACGTCACAACGACACAACGATACAATAAAGAAAAGAGGCAATATGATGTTTACCTAGTCGTGGCCGAGAGGGGACTGGGCTCGTCGGCGTACTGTTCTCCGGCGTGGGGCGGAGCTCCAGCGTCGCACGAGGCAGCAACGGCAGCAACAACCTTGATGGAAGTTGCAGCAGCGGAAGCAGCAGGGTCAGTCGTGGTGAGGCGGTTGGGGGTAGTGCTGATCATAAGGAAGGTGGTGCTGGTCGTGGGGAAGGCGGCGATCAGGGTGGCACGGGGTGGTTGGCGGTGGTCATACTGGCTGGAGGCAGTCATGATCGGGTAAGGATGGATTAGGGAATGATGCGGGGTGGTGATGGCGACGTTGATAATGGTGAGGGAGTGGTGGTCAGGCGGTGGTGCAGGTGATGGCGTTTATGTTGTTGGAGTGGTGGACCGGCGAGTCTTGTGGCGGAGGAAAGTCGGAGAGGGAAATTGGGTTGGCTAGGGTGTTTTAGATTTCTAGGGTTTCAAGAGAGAGAAGTGTGTATTTATATAGGAGAGAGAGAAATAGGACGGACCTCGGGACTTGGGCCGGCCTTGGGCTCTTTGGGGTGGTGAACATGTCCACATGAAAGGGTGTAGAGTGTACATGGGCTAGGTTAGGTCTTACTTTGAGTTAGATTGGTCTCTAATTTAATTCAATTAAAACTAATGCACAAGGCGTTCTTTTGTCAATTGAAAATACATGGAGTTAAAATTGGATGGGACAGAAGTGTCATGGGCGTAGCAGGCTCAGAATAGATTAATGCCATAATTTGGGTTGTATGAACATGTTGAGGTTGTGTCTTAAATTTCAAATAGGAATGGGCAATTATAAAAATTTGGGTTTATTAGGATTATACATGGACGTTTGTAATGAATATTGTGCAGCTAAAATAAAGCAATATCGAGTGTTTAAGAGTTACACAAGGGTCAGATGGGTAGTCTGGCATGTCTAGGAAATGTGTATGAAGTTTGTTTGAAGGTAACTACTAGTGTAGCGCTCCAATAATCAAAGCAACAGTAATGGGTACTAAGTCATATAATTGTTGCACATTAATTCTAATTTACTACATTCAACTCTAATTGTATCGAATTTAATCCTAGTCTCTCAATCTAACTAAATAATCCTAAATTTGGTCGAGGGGGTTTACACTAACCCTTCTATCTACCATGCTACCCGATGTGGGACTAAAGCTCATTACTAAAACTTAATGCTTAACACCCTCCCTCAAGCTGGAGCATATATGTCAATCACGCGTAGCTTGTTACACAGAAATTGAACCCGATGACCCAAAAGAGACTTCGTGAAGTTATCAGCTATCTGATCACCGGTCCTCACGTGATGAAACATTATTATCCCATTTTTATACTTATTACGGACGAAGTGGATGTCAATTTCAATATTCTTCGTCCGTTCATAAAATACTGGATTTGTAGCAATATGAATAGCAAACTGATTATGACACCAAATATCTGTTGTTTTAGACCATGCTTCTTCACCCAGTTCTTGTAGTAGATGTTTCAGATATAGCACCTCTAATGTGCCATGAGCAATAGCTCGATATTCTGCTTCAAAAGTTGATCATGCGATCACAGTCTACTTCTTGCTCTTCCACAATACCAAGTTTCCTCCAATAAATACTGAGTAACCAGCTGTCAATCGTCTATCCGTCAGGCTTGCACCCCAGTCAGCATCGGTAAAGCACTCAATATACGTATGTTCCTGATTTTTTATGCAAATTTTTTCCAGGATTCTTGACTAGATAGTACAGAATTCTGAGTACTACTTGCCAATGTGAAACTCGTGGAGATGACATAAATCTGTTCGCGACACTGACATAAAAAAAATCTGGAAAAGTCACAACTGCTAAGTAGTTGAGTTTTTCAATCACTCGACGATATTGATCCAGATTAGTCATCAGTCCCCTTCGTCGAGAAGTAACTTTTCTCTTGTGTCCATTGGCGAAGTTGCTCCATTGGCTTGCTTCACTCCTGCATTATTTAGTATGTCTAGAATATTCTTTCTCTAAGACATGACAATGTACCTCTTTTCCCGTACGACTTCAACACCTAAGAAATAGTTTAACGATCCCATATCCTTGGTCTGAAACTGTTCTTCCAGAAACTTCTTTAGTCCTGCAATGTCCTGGCTGCTCTAGATAGCTGAGAGTAGGGCCCAACTCTATCTCCGAGTGATCCAATACGTGACTAGGATCCACCATGTACCGTCTCAACTACGATACGTTAAACATATTATGAACTCCCTCCAATGATGGTGGCAAGTCTAGTCTGTAGGCAACTTCACCGATCTTCTCGAGAATACTGAAGGGTCCGATGAATCGTGGACTAAGCTTTCCCCCTCCACCGAAGTGAATCGTGCCTTGTGTCAAAGAAATTCTCAGAAATACCATACCTCCAACCTAGAAAAAAACACAACCTTAAGAACTTAATCTAAAACAAACAACCAGAAACAACACAATGCAAACATAAAACTGTGCCTCAAACCCTAAGAGTCTCCGGTAGCTATTGGCCCAATGTCGCTGTCTGTCCTACGCAACCCGAAGTCTATTTCTAATCAGCTTGACCTTTTCCGCTGCATCCACTACCATCTCTGGCTCTAGCAAAACTCTTTCCAACATCGTCCCAAGACAAGGGAGTGCGATACCTCCGACCGTACAAAGCCTCAAATGGTGACATCTCTATATTGTCTTGGTAGCTATTGTTGTATGCAAACTCTACCAAATAGAGATAGTCCTCCAAAGATCCCCCAAAATTTAGTACGCAGGTGTGCAACATATCCTCGAGAATTTGAATGGTCCTCTCTGACTGCTAATTCGTTTGAGGGTGATATGCAATACTGAACTTGAGCTGGGTACCCAAGCTCTCCTGCAAACTCCTCCAGAAATGAGAAGTGAAACGACTATCCCAATCCGAGACTATGTTGACGGAAACCCTATGTATCCTAATGATCTGCCTCACATACATCTCTGCCAGCTTCTCCGTAGACAAACCCACCTTGAAAGAAAAAAGGTGGTCTAAATTGGTTAACCTGTCGACAATGACCCAAATCGAGCCTTTTTCTCCTGGAGATCGTGCACTACCAGAATACGTCAAATTAGCGACGTCTATAAACATTGTTAAATGGCATAAAAATATCGCTAAAAATATTTAGTGATATTTTTAGCGACATTTTTAGCGACGTTTCAATGAAGTCGCATTTAAGCTAGTCGCTGACTGAAAAATGTCGCTATAGCAACGTTTTCTAGCGACGTCATTGAGTCGCTATATTAGCGATGTTTAGCGACGCAACGTTGCTAAATTAGCGACGTGTTGTGTGTCGCTATATGTCGCTAAATTTGTTTTATTAAGCGATGTTTTGTGACACATTTTGCGACTTATATTGACCTGGCAAATACTGCCATGTCAGCAGTTTAGCAACATTCAGCGACATAATTAGCGACATATTTAGCAACTTAATTAGCGACAATCAGCGACATACTTAGCGACGTATTTAACGACGTATATAAACGTCGCTAAACGTCGCTAAAAATGTCGCTAAATATTTAGTAAAAAATAAAAAATATGAATATTGAATTATTTCCAAACCAATCTTCCTGCAGTTTATGAATTCACAATTTATATAAATAGACCCAGAGCAACCCTCCGTTGAATTTTCTGGGTTCGTCGACCCCTTCGGTTGAAAACTCAACACCGGTAAATTAACATACATTTAATATGAATAATATAGTAAAATTTAAAGAAAATAAAATATTGGGATTACAAACCGAGTTAGGAGAAAATCTCGTCGTAAAAAATATAATAAATATCTACACAACTGAGTAGAAAAAATAAAGTCTAAAAGCCTCAAAAATAAAGAATATTCATAAATGACCAAAGATCATAGGTTAAAACACAAACAATCAGTAAATTATCCTAACTAGGACTACTGCGGATCTGCGGAAGGATGACCACCGACGCACATCAGGGATAAGAACAAATTATACTGCTCCCATAAAATTGACACAGATGTCGATGGATGACGTCGGTGGAGTCTGTGTCGATGAAGGCACACTAGGAGTACGTATCTGCTCCAACTCTGCTAGTCGATGGTTGTATGAATCCATGGTAGATAACAGCCTCGTACTGCTATGAACCATTGAATCATGCATCATCATCAGCCTCTCGCCCATGGATAGTTGTGATGCCTGCAGCTTCGTCACGCTGCGCTCTATCGATGATCTAAAATCAGCTGTCATATCCCTTAGCTCCATGAAGCTGTGCTCGAGCGTATCAAATCATGCGATAAAGGTCGCATCGTCCGCCTGCGGCTGAGACAGGGGCTACTCCTCCATCCTTCGCATTATTTCATCACAGAGAGACGCAATCTGACGGTCAACGGTCTCCTGGACTCGAGCTGACGCCTGTGAGGGCTGTGGAAAATGTGTACTTGCCGTGGAGGCCCTAGATGACTATATTACAACAAGGGCGCCATAGGATCTCGTACCGTAGTACGTACCCCTATGGAGACCACCAATGGTCGTCACCCACAGCTCGTTTACCGACGGAGCTAGAGAGGGCTGCGAGGAAGTACCAGCCTCTTCCACTGTAGGTGCACTAGCAGTCGCCTGCTCACACAGCCTAAGATACTCGGCCTAGTAAAGTTTGGATACTCGATAATTGCTAATGTGTCTAAGGTACTTATTACTAAATACATAGATATTTATTTCAATATTTATTAACTTATATTAAAATTAATACAAAGTAAAGTAATACTTATATAGGTCTGCGAGGCCCTCTCATCAATGACATTCTCACCTTTTCGATGGGTGGCCAGGAAGACGGTCACCATGTTGACATCCTTACCCCTCTATACCTGTTAAAAATATATTATTTAGTACTAAAATTAAACATTTTATCTTACTACCATTTTATTGTACTTGCATTAATATAATATATCAGAAATAAAAAATATACCAAAGGACGGAAATGTTCAGTCATCGGAATCGAGCCACCATACCACTTTGCTGCCGTTTGCCTAGCCGCCTTGGCCTTCTTAGACCTTTTCTTGTACATCGGATCATCAAATCTAGCCCTCATCGTAGTCCACTGCTCAGGCGTGATCCAACCTTAGATCGGGTTTTCTTTATGATCACGAGCCTTTTGGTCATCCAGAGCATCAAGGATCAACTTGGCGGCGACGACAATAAACATCTGCTCGATCAACTCGGCCCGGTACGGTCGATAAAAATACGTTTGCTACAAAAAGTAATTAAGTAAGTTATATAATATTCATAAATTAGATGATTGATATAATATCCTTTTACCTTGAATTGCGCAAACCAGAATACCTTTCTCTCATCCGGAGCATCAGAGTAGTTGATCCATGGGCTACCATATTTGTACCTCAGAAAGTGGCCCAGGCGTCTCTATACCGATGAGGGACGATATCTATAAAGAGATAATTATTTTTATCGAAATGGTGAATATATAATGAATAAAGAAATATACGATATATATGATGCTAAACCAACTAATTGACTTACTTTGTACCGTCGGCCCAAATCTCCGTCCTCGTCTCGTCCAAAGGTGCACATGGAGAATCTAGCTGATGTTGGGACGACGTCAGCTCAACCTCTTCCATATGCTCATCTGTCTCTATGGTTCCATCAGCAGAAGGAACGTTAGACGAGGGAGTAGTATCAGGCCTGGAACTACTCATTGTCACGACCCGCACCCGGAAAATCGGGCATGAGTCGTGGGTACGTCCAGCCTACGCCGCAGCATCGGCGGTAGAATGCTGTCTAGGTCAACTAACTAAATAATAATCTCACACAAAAATCGGGCATGACCTCTCCAAAAGGAGGGCAACCACACAAACAGTATATAAACCTGTCAAAATCTCAACTCCAAACGGAGGAGCAATATCAAAAGATAATCACAATATACTCAATCACGAATCTAAGCACGATAAGATAACACAGAGATCTAACAACTATAAAGTCTAACCACCACCAACTACTACAACAACCACAACAATAATAATAATACAACAATATCCAAAATAATATACAAACAAGGTCTCAATCCAAAACCGGAGACAAATCCGGTGCTAAAAGCTAATAAAAACAACAACAAGATCCTAGTGATCCCGGCTACCAACCCGGAAATCACCTCTAAACTAGAGGGTCCCTGTCTGCACCATCGACAGGCTCAGGTCCATAAAACGTCGGACACCAATCCTCCGGATACTCTGAAAAATATGTCCAGTCAGGACTGGAGCAAGTACATCTCTAACAGCAGTTCCATTTAAATGATAAAAACTATAAAACAGTCATAGCAAGTAGCAAGAAGAATGAAGCAAGTATGAAACAAGAAATATATAAATTACTGGTGCATAAAGGTAAAGATGCATGGGTATCAGAGCAAGATAGTAATAACTGCAATATACAGGAAATCTAAGCTAAGATCAAGTCCGTGCACATGAACGTGTAGTGAGTCCAGCATGAAAAACATGTAGTGAGTCAAGTCCAGAAACATGTAAGTGAGACAAGTCAAGAAATGCATGAGAGTCCAGACTATAAAGAATGAACTCGGTGTCTTTGAAATACTTGTTTCGACATGTAAACGACTAGGGGTAAGTACGGCTCACCGCGCACTGGGTGCGCGGCTGCTATCATTCCAGATTAGACCAGAGGGAGTGATTCCTGATGATGCCAGATAGGAATGTTTACATGTCTACTCGAGTATTTCCCCGTCCCGACTAATACAAGTGGATCCAAGACCCGACACGCAAATCAAGATGAGTCCAGCCTGAACATGAATGATGCATGTAGGTGATGCCTGTAGGTGATGCCAGTAGTGATTCCAGAATAGAGGCCAGAAACATGAAATGTACGTGTCGCAAGTAAATGAATCCAGAAATATCAATCAGTGTCCCGTGTTGTGCCAGAATAATCAGATGATACTATACTAGAAGCTGAATCATAATAATCATCAAATAATGAAAACTATCAGAGAATGTACTCGCCTGACGTCCTGAGCAACTGGCGATCCGAACCGGTGTCGCAAGGACCTAATGCGAAAAGCAAGGTTAAACAGGGTTCTAAAGAGTTAAATAGATATAAAATAACTAAAAATAGGCTTCTAGGGTCGTTCTAGGTCAAACGGGTCAAACCGGTAAAATTTGGGTCAAAAAGTCAACTCTGGGTCCAAAAAGTCAACTCTAGGTCAAAACTAGGTCAAAAGTTGACTTTGGCGGTCAACCGAGTCAACTACGGTCAAGTCTGGGTCAAACTAGGGTGCTCCTGAAATTCTAGGTCAAACCGAGGGCATTTAGCTAGAAAACTCACAAACTCGCCTCCTTGAGATACCGGGATACCCTCGGTATCCGATACCTCAACCTAGGCTACGCACCCCGCCTAAACCCGCTAAAACCTATGCTAGCACGCGTAAATATATACACATAAGCATATAAAATTCACTCCAAGACAAATCCTAGGCTATTGCTCAAAACCCCGCTCGAAACCCAATACCTTGGTTATCTCAAGGTATTGAGATACCTCGGTATCTCAAGGTATTGAGATACCGCTCTAAACTCCTCTAACTAGCTACCTAGCTATTAATTATATACCTAGTTATTAATCTAGGCTAGGTAATATAGATACCTATTATATTTATATATATCTAAACATATATGTACCTATGTATATATTTATCCACACACACATACACAATACCCTTTACCTTACCCATACACCTATATATATATATATATCTATACGTATATAGGTATCTATATCTTAGATAGATATATCTAAGTATCTAGCTATCTACCTATCTAGTATCTAGAAACCTAACTATCTACCTATCAATTACCTATCTATCTATCTAATTATCCATCTATTATCTATCTATGTTAACTAACTATCTAGATATATGTATCTATATATAGGTCTATCTATATATTTAACTATCTATCTAACTATCTATCTAACTATATGTATTTATCTTTATAGCTATCTATATCTAACTATAGGTATTTATATCTAACTATCTAGGCATCTATTTACCTATGTATCTATAGTTATATCTATCTATGTAACTATCTACCTAATATCTATCCACCTATTTAACTATCTAACTATCTATTTATATATCTATCTCATCTTACCTATTTATCCAACTACCTATCTATCTCTCTAATCTATTTAACTACTTAGCTATCTATCTAATAAACTAACTATCTATCTATTAATTCTAACTATCTATCAATCCATAGATATATCTAACTATCTATGTATATAATCTATAATACTGACTAGCTATCTACTTATCTAACTATCTAACTAATTACCTAACCATCTATCTATTATATTATCTATCTAACTATCAACCTATTGATAGATACATCTATCTAGCACTCTACCTATTCCTAACCCTCACTAGTACTCTACTGCTACTGCTCCCTGCTCAAAATGCTGCTGCTGCACGCTGTTATTGCTGCGCTGCTGCTGCTCCTCTTGGCACTGCTGCTGCTGCAGGTGCTCCTACATGTGCTGCTGCTGCTGCTCCTTCTGGAGCTGCTGCTGCTGCTCTCCTAGCAGCAGCTAGCTGCTGCTGTTGCAGCTGAACTGCTGCTGCTGCAGTTCCCAGGTTCTGTGGCTCCCCCTCCAAATCAACACACACACACCTACATCCATATATATACATATATATATCACTATCTATATATATATATACATACATATATATCTATATATCTATAACTAGATATCTATATATATATACACTCATCTACACACTCTAACACACACACTAACACACTCACACACTAATACACACACACACACTCACAACACTAACAACACACACACACATAAATATATATACATAGCTACATATATATATACACTTAATATATATATATATATATATCTACACACACTCTCAACTATATATATATACATACACCTATATATATATATACATACACACACACAAGCACACTTACACATATACATATATATATATATACATAGACATATACACACACAAGCACATAGATATAAATACACACATATATATATAAATATATATACATAAATACACATACATATAAATATATACATATATATATAGACACACTTATAAATATATATATAAAGACACAAACACACCTACACAACACTACACACAACAGCACACGACAACGCGCCCCACTCACGCCCAACGACCCCGACACTCACCAATACCCTAAAATATATAAAATATAACTCGAAACCTCTAGCACACACTCCCCGATACTAACCCAACGCGCGCACAAAGCCGAAACGAGGAAACCAAGTCGAAATGGCCGTTCGGTCATTTCGACGAACACGTGGTGCGCGGCTCGGAAAACCTCCTGAAACGCACACCAAACGAACTCGAAATCGGCCCAAAATTTACCCACGCGCTCTACACGATGTCTAGATCCTAGAAAATGCGCTCCCACGTCGATTCTAGGCCCGTGGCGGAAACGCACACGCACTTAGAATCGGCGACGACGAAAAGCCCCAATTTCGTCCGAAACGCCCGTTTCTCCGCGACACGGCTTCCCGTGTCCAAACGGAGACACGCACTCACCCTCTAGACACCCGACAACGTCTACCTAGGTCCATCTAACCTAGGGCATCACCCAAAATTGGGCCAAATTCGGATTCCACCCGAATTCGACACAAAACCTAATGTCAAAGTTTCTAAACTCACCCAAACTAGTTCCAACTTCCTCCTACGGGTAGGGTTAGGGTCTAGGAAGGTTCTACAACACTAATTATACTACACAAAAATAATTAGGAAGGGGAAAGTTAGGTTTTACCTCTTGGGAGTTGGAATCCCAAGCAAAAATCCCCAAAACCCTCCAAATTCACCTCCTATAAGCTCCAAGCCTCAAATCTATCTCCCACACTAGATCTAAGCTTCTCACACCTAGGTTAGAGAAAATGCAAGGTGAGGGTTAGCTTAAGGAAGAAGGAATGGAAGAAAGAAAGAAGAAAAGTGGAAGAAAACTTACTTTGAATAAGAAGGAAGAAGGAAGAAGGAAGAAGAAGTGGAGAAGAAGAAATGAAGAAGAAGAAGTGGAGAATGCAAAGCAAAGGGGAGGGGCTGCTGGTTTTCTCACGGGTGGGGGGGAGAAAAATAGGGCCGGCCACTTAATAAAGGGTTCCACTAAGTCCAAATGACCAAAATGCCCTCCCGTAACTCGGTTTTGGGTTTCGGGGCTCCAAATGCACTCAAACTAGTTCCAAATCTCTCCAACTAACTCCTAAAAATAAAATAAATATTCTAAAACCCAAAAATAATTCTCACAAGGGTGTGGGCTGGGTCGGACATTGGTCCACTAGGGTCTGACATGGGTCCAGGCTAGCCAAAATCCTAAAACATACAATAAAAATATAATAAAAAAAATAATGCAATCACTAATTAAATATAAATACAATTAATTATAAATAATACACAATTAACCAAATTAAAAATAAAAAAAAATACCCGGCTCTGGAAATGGGGTGGTGACAAGCCTATCCTCCTTAGAAAATTTCGTCCTCGAAATTTAAGGTCAATCACACTCCTCTAGGTCAAACCCCCAACAATCACAGTCAAGAAATTCTACCTAAACAACATACAAGATCAGGGTCCTACTGGTCGTGTTATTACAGTCTCAATCGGGGTCACTACACTATCTACCACAGCACAAAAAGTCTAACAGGTACTAATGAAGCACACCACAAAGAATGGAAAGGACAGGAAGAAGAAACAAGAGACAGACCTGCTAACCCGACATCCGTAGCATCGGCCTCCTCGACCGTCAACGCATAAGCCCTGCCCTGCTGGGGTGTATCCCTCTGCTGGTGCGGGGCATGATGCTGCGCCACAGATGGCCTAGCTCCAACTTTCTGATCCTGTGCTCCACCCAATGGAGGTGCAGTAGAGCAATCTCGCATCTGGTGAGCAGCGGATCCACAGAACAAACACACCTTCAGCCTCCTCCTACAAACATCCCAAGTGTGTCCTGCCTTCCTGCAGTAGGCACAAGTGGGAACCCTCTGATCCTGACCCTGTTGTGCTGCCTTCTGCACATAGGGACGCTTAGCTGGTCCCGCACTACCACTGGCACTGCCTGAATCATCCCTGCCTCTCTTGGACTTGAGCTCCAAGTCATCCTCTGCTCTCTGAGCATCTCCTACTATCTGCTCAAAAGTTGCCTCGCGATCGCTCCTGGTCAAAGACTTTACCGCCATAACCAAGCCCTTGCGAAACTTCCTCGCCTTGGCTGCCTCACTCAAGCCATCTACAAATCTGCCCAGACGGCAGAACTCCGCTGCGTACTCATCCACTGTCATGCTCCCTTGGACGAGTGCCTCAAACTGGCTCTCCAAAGCACTGAGCGCCACATCTGGGAAAAACTTCTCCTTAAAAAGCCTCTTGAAGGCCTCCCAAGTAAGCCCTGGCGCCGCGATCCTCGTATCTGTGCGATACCATGTCAAGGCGAGGTCGAACATCTGACTGCCCGCCGCCTCTATCTGCATGCTGTCTGGAATCTGCGCCAGCCTGAAGATGCCCTCAATCTGCTCTATCCAGTCATCCGCGTACAGGATCCCTTCTGTACCACGGAACTCCTTGGGCCGCATCCTCTGAAAGTCGATAATACTGCCCGGCCTCGGATGCTGAATCTGATCTGCCTGTGGCTGAACCTGTGCCACCCTATCCACTGCCGTCATGGCCACCTGGTGGGCGTTCTCAATGCCCAGCCTCATCACATCCACCTGACGGTGCTGCGCGTCCATCATCTCCCTGAAGAACGCAAACAACTGTGCGGCATCTACTGGAGCAGGAAGTGGTGGAGGAACCACCGGAACGACTGGGGTAGTCCTCGGATCGATAAGTGGAGAAGGATCCCCGAGAGAAACAGAGGCTCCCTCAACCGCAGGAGTGGTGAGTGGAGCGGTAGCAGCTGCCTGAATACGAGCTGGACGAGAGGTAGCAGACCTCTCCGAGGCAACTGCTGGAACGGTACGATGGGATCGTGTCTTCGGAGGCATCCTGAACACAGATCAAAAGAAGTCAATACGGTGCAAGATACGATATCATCAAAGAAGGACAGTAATATTTCAAAAGAAGCAATTTCAGAATAATTAGATTGGAATTATTCCTAGTCATGATTGAGTACACTCTCATCCTAGATCCTAGATCCTATAGCAGGCTCGCAGCAGTACAACTAAGTTGTTGTACCACCACGACATCGCACTAATTGCGAATCGAGACCTGCATGGGGCCGCCACCAAAAACGTGTCACGACCCGCACCCGGAAAATCGGGCATGAGTCGTGGGTACGTCCAGCCTATGCCGCAGCATCGGCGGTAGAACGCTGTCTAGGTCAACTAACTAAATAATAATCTCACACAAAAATCGGGCATGACCTCTCCAAAAGGAGGGCAACCACACAAACAGTATATAAACCTGTCAAAATCTCAACTCCAAACGGAGGAGCAATATCAAAAGATAATCACAATATACTCAATCACGAATCTAAGCACGATAAGATAACACAGAGATCTAACAACTATAAAGTCTAATCACCACCAACTACTACAACAACCACAACAATAATAATAATACAACAATATCCAAAATAATATACAAACAAGGTCTCAATCCAAAACCGGAGACAAATCCGGTGCTAAAAGCTAATAAAAACAACAACAAGATCCTAGTGATCCCGGCTACCAACCCAGAAATCACCTCTAAACTAGAGGGTCCCTGTCTGCACCATCGACAGGCTCAGGTCCATAAAACGTCGGACACCAATCCTCCGGATACTCTGAAAAATATGTCCAGTCAGGACTGGAGCAAGTACATCTATAACAGCAGTTCCATTTAAATGATAAAAACTATAAAACAGTCATAGCAAGTAGCAAGAAGAATGAAGCAAGTATGAAACAAGAAATATATAAATCACTGGTGCATAAAGGTAAAGATGCATGGGTATCAGAGCAAGATAGTAATAACTGCAATATACAGGAAATCTAAGCTAAGATCAAGTCCGTGCACATGAACGTGTAGTGAGTCCAGCATGAAAAACATGTAGTGAGTCAAGTCCAGAAACATGTAAGTGAGACAAGTCAAGAAATGCATGAGAGTCCAGACTATAAAGAATGAACTCGGTGTCTTTGAAATACTTGTTTCGACATGTAAACGGCTAGGGGTAAGTACGGCTCACCGCGCACTGGGTGCGCGGCTGCTATCATTCCAGATTAGACCAGAGGGAGTGATTCCTGATGATGCCAGATAGGAATGTTTACATGTCTACTCGAGTATTTCCCCGTCCCGACTAATACAAGTGGATCCAAGACCCGACACGCAAATCAAGATGAGTCCAGCCTGAACATGAATGATGCATGTAGGTGATGCCTGTAGGTGATGCCAGTAGTGATTCCAGAATAGAGGCCAGAAACATGAAATGTACGTGTCGCAAGTAAATGAATCCAGAAATATCAATCAGTGTCCCGTGTTGTGCCAGAATAATCAGATGATACTATACTAGAAGCTGAATCATAATAATCATCAAATAATGAAAACTATCAGAGAATGTACTCGCCTGACGTCCTGAGCAACTGGCGATCCGAACCGGTGTCGCAAGGACCTAATGCGAAAAGCAAGGTTAAACAGGGTTCTAAAGAGTTAAATAGATATAAAATAACTAAAAATAGGCTTCTAGGGTCGTTCTAGGTCAAACGGGTCAAACCGGTAAAATCTGGGTCAAAAAGTCAACTCTGGGTCCAAAAAGTCAACTCTAGGTCAAAACTAGGTCAAAAGTTGACTTTGGCGGTCAACCGAGTCAACTACGGTCAAGTCTGGGTCAAACTAGGGTGCTCCTGAAATTCTAGGTCAAACCGAGGTCATTTAGCTAGAAAACTCACAAACTCGCCTCCTTGAGATACCGGGATACCCTCGGTATCCGATACCTCAACCTAGGCTACGCACCCCGCCTAAACCCGCTAAAACCTATGCTAGCACGCGTAAATATATACACATAAGCATATAAAATTCACTCCAAGACAAATCCTAGGCTATTGCTCAAAACCCCGCTCGAAACCCAATACCTTGGTTATCTCAAGGTATTGAGATACCTCGGTATCTCAAGGTATTGAGATACCGCTCTAAACTCCTCTAACTAGCTACCTAGCTATTAATTATATACCTAGTTATTAATCTAGGCTAGGTAATATAGATACCTATTATATTTATATATATCTAAACATATATGTACCTATGTATATATTTATCCACACACACATACACAATACCCTTTACCTTACCCATACACCTATATATATATATATATCTATACGTATATAGGTATCTATATCTTAGATAGATATATCTAAGTATCTAGCTATCTACCTATCTAGTATCTAGAAACCTAACTATCTACCTATCAATTACCTATCTATCTATCTAATTATCCATCTATTATCTATCTATGTTAACTAACTATCTAGATATATGTATCTATATATAGGTCTATCTATATATTTAACTATCTATCTAACTATCTATCTAACTATATGTATTTATCTTTATAGCTATCTATATCTAACTATAGGTATTTATATCTAACTATCTAGGCATCTATTTACCTATGTATCTATAGTTATATCTATCTATGTAACTATCTACCTAATATCTATCCACCTATTTAACTATCTAACTATCTATTTATATATCTATCTCATCTTACCTATTTATCCAACTACCTATCTATCTCTCTAATCTATTTAACTACTTAGTTATCTATCTAATAAACTAACTATCTATCTATTAATTCTAACTATCTATCAATCCATAGATATATCTAACTATCTATGTATATAATCTATAATACTGACTAGCTATCTACTTATCTAACTATCTAACTAATTACCTAACCATCTATCTATTATATTATCTATCTAACTATCAACCTATTGATAGATACATCTATCTAGCACTCTACCTATTCCTAACCCTCACTAGTACTCTACTGCTACTGCTCCCTGCTCAAAATGCTGCTGCTGCACGCTGTTATTGCTGCGCTGCTGCTGCTCCTCTTGGCACTGCTGCTGCTGCAGGTGCTCCTACATGTGCTGCTGCTGCTGCTCCTTCTGGAGCTGCTGCTGCTGCTCTCCTAGCAGCAGCTAGCTGCTGCTGTTGCAGCTGAACTGCTGCTGCTGCAGTTCCCAGGTTCTGTGGCTCCCCCTCCAAATCAACACACACACACCTACATCCATATATATACATATATATATCACTATCTATATATATATATACATACATATATATCTATATATCTATAACTAGATATCTATATATATATACACTCATCTACACACTCTAACACACACACTAACACACTCACACACTAATACACACACACACACTCACAACACTAACAACACACACACACATAAATATATATACATAGCTACATATATATATACACTTAATATATATATATATATATCTACACACACTCTCAACTATATATATATACATACACCTATATATATATATATACATACACACACACAAGCACACTTACACATATACATATATATATATACATAGACATATACACACACAAGCACATAGATATAAATACACACATATATATATAAATATATATACATAAATACACATACATATAAATATATACATATATATATATAGACACACTTATAAATATATATATAAAGACACAAACACACCTACACAACACTACACACAACAACACACGACAACGCGCCCCACTCACGCCCAACGACCCCGACACTCACCAATACCCTAAAATATATAAAATATAACTCGAAACCTCTAGCACACACTCCCCGATACTAACCCAACGCGCGCACAAAGCCGAAACGAGGAAACCAAGTCGAAATGGCCGTTCGGTCATTTCGACGAACACGTGGTGCGCGGCTCGGAAAACCTCCTGAAACGCACACCAAACGAACTCGGAATCGGCCCAAAATTTACCCACGCGCTCTACACGATGTCTAGATCCTAGAAAATGTGCTCCCACGTCGATTCTAGGCCCGTGGCGGAAACGCACACGCACTTAGAATCGGCGACGACGAAAAGCCCCAATTTCGTCCGAAACGCCCGTTTCTCCGCGACACGGCTTCCCGTGTCCAAACGGAGACACGCACTCACCCTCTAGACACCCGACAACGTCTACCTAGGTCCATCTAACCTAGGGCATCACCCAAAATTGGGCCAAATTCGGATTCCACCCGAATTTGACACAAAACCTAATGTCAAAGTTTCTAAACTCACCCAAACTAGTTCCAACTTCCTCCTACGAGTAGGGTTAGGGTCTAGGAAGGTTCTACAACACTAATTATACTACACAAAAATAATTAGGAAGGGAAAAGTTAGGTTTTACCTCTTGGGAGTTGGAATCCCAAGCAAAAATCCCCAAAACCCTCCAAATTCACCTCCTACAAGCTCCAAGCCTCAAATCTATCTCCCACACTAGATCTAAGCTTCTCACACCTAGGTTAGAGAAAATGCAAGGTGAGGGTTAGCTTAAGGAAGAAGGAATGGAAGAAAGAAAGAAGAAAAGTGGAAGAAAACTTACTTTGAAGAAGAAGGAAGAAGGAAGAAGAAGTGGAGAAGAAGAAATGAAGAAGAAGAAGTGGAGAATGCAAAGCAAAGGGGAGGGGCTTCTGGTTTTCTCACGGGTGGGGGGGAGAAAAATAGGGCCGACCACTTAATAAAGGGTTCCACTAAGTCCAAATGACCAAAATGCCCTCCCGTAACTCGGTTTTGGGTTTCGGGGCTCCAAATGCACTCAAACTAGTTCCAAATCTCTCCAACTAACTCCTAAAAATAAAATAAATATTCTAAAACCCAAAAATAATTCTCACAAGGGTGTGGGCTGGGTCGGACATGGGTCCACTAGGGTCTGACATGGGTCTAGGCTAGCCAAAATCCTAAAACATACAATAAAAATATAATAAAAAAAATAATGCAATCACTAATTAAATATAAATACAATTAATTATAAATAATACACAATTAACCAAATTAAAAATAAAAAAAAATACCCGGCTCTGGAAATGGGGTGGTGACACTCATCCCAGGAGTGCTGCCATGTAACATTGTCGCAATCGGAGATATGACTGATCGATATACTAGAGTACTTGGCGCCGAGGATCCAGAACCAATAGTAGGCAGTACCGGAGGAGCACTTCGTCTACCTCGGGACCTTCCGAACGCTCCGCGTCGTCCTGTCATACCTGATAACAATATATGATGATAGAACAAATAAACAAATATATAGTATATTCTACGGTCAAAATATTATGCATATCTCACAGCATTAAAAGAATTGTACAGTAAATAACTACTAGTGTTACAAGTCTAAATGGATAGTGCATTATACAGTCAAAATATAATACATGTCTTTGTCAAAATAATACATTCTACAGTCAAATATAGTACATTCTACAGGCAAAATATTTTATTTTCAATTATCTTCAGAAAATTTATCTTGTTTGCCTCCCGCGTCCTCCTCTTCCTCTTCCTCTTCCTCCTCATCTTCACTTTCATCTACTTCGTCTTCGTCTTTGTCTTCCTCTTCAGATAATTCTACCTCTTCTGCATTATTAGTCGTGTAATAAGTAACTTTCGTTGAGTCCACATCTACAATATTTGTTTCAAGAGGTAGCTTGTCCTCCTGATAAGCTATTTCGTCAATGTCAAAGGTATTTTTAGCTTTAGTCTTGCATACTGCCCACCAATCTGACCTCGCTGTCCCCCGTCTAGGATATGTTATGAAGTACATGAGGTGAGCCTGACTTGATAGGACAAATGGTTCGTAGCGTTGATATCTATGTTTGTAGTTTATATCCACAAGACCATGCTTGTCAATTTTCCAATCTTTATCTTGAATCTGATCGACCCATTCATACTTGAATAGCATGATCTTAGCAGGTTCTATGCCATAATTATATGTCAACGCCATAATCTCTCGTAAGATGCCAAAGAAATTATTGCCTGGATCAACGTCTTTGTAGTTCAAAGATTTGATACACAAACAACTATTTTTCGTGGAATCAAGATCCAGAAAGCTGTCTCTGATCGGAGCATTTGATGACTTGAACCTAAACCCATTTACATAGTAACTTAGGCTGCTTTAACTTTCCATTCCCCTTGAGGTCGATGTATCTTCTCAAGTTTGACATATACCCGTATAGAAACTTTAGACCCTGAATCCACCTACAAAGTCTTCCTTTATCCTCCTTCTCCAGTGAGAAAATTGACTTAGGCTGCTTTAACTTTCCGTTTCCCTCATCTATCAAATGCAACGCAGGACATCTACATATTTCTTCTAAGTCCAACCTGGCCTTCGGATTGTCTTTCGTCTTCCCCTTTACCTCTATTACATTATTAATTATGTTATCAAACACATTCTTCTCGATATGCATGACATCAAGGTTATGTCTGATCAGATTGGTGCTCCAATATGGCAGATCCCAGAATATATTCCTCTTTGTCCAGTTATGGTACGACCAAATCCTTCACACGTGTACCCCTTAGCAGGCCCTTTGATAGTACTTGATAAATCTTTTACCTCTTCCATTATTGTGTATCCGGGCCACCTTAGTGGTGGATTGGCCTTCTCCACAATGCCCACACAAAAAGCATTCATGTTCCTCCGATACGGATGATCCTTCGGCAAAAATTGTCGATGATAATCGAAGAAGCATGTTTTGCCTTCATGTTTCAAACGGAAAGCCTTAGTGCGGTCCATGCAATACGGACTTGAGAGACGACCATAAGTGCTCCATCCCGATAATATTTCATAGGCCAAAAAATCGTTGATGGTAAACATAAGTGCTGCCCTCATATAAAAATTTTGCTTTCTAGAAACATCGTACGTGTTGGCACCTACTTTCCACAGCTGATTCAACTCATCAATCAAAGGTTGTAAATATACATCGATGTTCCTCTTCGGATTATTCGGACCCGGGATAATAACGGTTAGGAACATATACGGAGTCTTCATGCATATCCAAGAAGGTAGATTGTACGGAGTGACGACCACAGGCCAACATGAATATTGGGAGTCCAAAAGTCCGAATGGGATAAAACCGTCGGAGAAGAGCCCCAATTTGACATTACGAGAATCCGAAGCAAAATCTGGAAACTCTCGATCAAAGTGCTTCCATGCTTCTCCATCGGATGGATGATCTAATACTCCATCGATCTTTTTTTGCCTCTGACAACTCATATTTTTTGCAGTCTCCTTCACCAAAAATAATCTCTGCAACCACTGCGTCAAAGGCAAGTAGTGCATCGAATCGGTAGGCTTCCTTGCACCGACATACTTTTCTCTACTAGTGGCCTTGTAGCGATCTGCACCACAGAATCTGTATGTATCTTCATCCTTATCGTCTTTATAGTACAACATGCACCCGTTGCGACATGCATCAATTTTTTTGTATCCCGTCTAGAGCGATCTCACCATCCTCTTAGATTGGTAGAAGTCTTTAGGCAACTTTGCACCCTCTGGCAAGATCTCTATAATCAAATCCATCAGTCGGTTATAGCATTCTTGCAATATGTTAAAATCAGAATTGATGCTCAATAATCTTGTAACCACTTCCAACGGTGAATGATCCTCACAACCAGGACATAATGGAGTCCTTGCATTCTCCAACAACTCCATGAACTTTACAACATCGGCATTCGGTGCCTCCTCAGCTACATCATGATTGTCCGGATCGAAACTAGGCCCCGCCACATCAAAAACCATGTTTACCCATCCCTCATCGTAAGCAGCGTGGTCGTGGACATCCATATATGGCTCCACATAAGGCTCTGACTTTGATGCTAAAGACACAAGTTCTCCATGCATGGTCCACTGATAGTAATTCGACGTAAAACCCTTCGAGTACAAATGATATATGACTTCCACTTCTGGATGATATTTTAAGTTGTGACATCTTACACATGGACACTTAATTTTGGTACCGTCCATGTACTGAGGGAATGCCTTGGTGAACTGCAGGAACTGTTGTACACCATCAATAAATTCAAATCGTACACCGTACATGTCATCAGGATGACGGTTGTACATCTACGAACGATAACGCAGATAGTAATTCATATCCATTTCTAGATACTTCTGCAAAAATGAATAGACATCGTTCAAGTATATACTTATGTGAATATTTTGTAGTGTATATTATCCAAATGATACTCACTCCAGATATGAAAAGATGAATAGATCGTTCAAAAAAATAGTTTAAATTATAGTACATGTTACAAGTCTAAATGGATTTCATATTGATATTTTTAATCCTCTTCTGAAAATTCATCTTCTTTATTTAAATACAGTATATGCACTGATACTCCTAGTCCTAGCATTGATACTCAGGAATACCTAATTATGTTATACACCTACTCGTCTACACACATATAAGAATACTCAAGAATACAGTACATGCACTGATACACCTAGTCCTAGCACTGATACTTCTTCGTTCAACTCTGTATCCTGGATACTCATATTATAGTGTATCAGTGAGTGTCAAATCTGTATCCTGGATATCCATACTTGAAATTTGTTTAGTCCATGACTTTCTAATTGAAAAGTCAAGTCATGGATATCCAGTGTCAATTTATTTTGGTCCAAGATACATAGTTGACACTCACTGATACACTCTTGGATGTCCACACTTGACATGTATGCGTGTGTCTGTGTCTGATAAAATGCTTACAACCTTATCTTTGATATCGTGTCCTAATCTTTCATATCCATGTGTCCTACAATTTTACCATACGTATCATGAGATGACATGATACAAACATGTGTGTGTGTTCGTATATGTGTTAGGGTTAGTGTATGCATGTTAGTGTGTCCGCGTGTTCGAGTTTGGGTTAGTATTAGTGTCTGCATGTGTGTGTGTGTCCGAGTTAGGATTAGGATAGGGGAAGAAAGGGATATTTTGATTAAATTATTAGTTTCAATGTATAAGTTAAAAACAACTCAGGATTTCTTCAAGTAGGAAGAAGTTCTATCACATTCATTATTATAATGATGTAAAAAAACACCATACTTATAACCACATTCTCATTCTATTTTTACATTGCCTCTTAGTTTGATTGCTTGTGGAACACTTTGGGCAATACTAATACTATTCTTCGCATTTAAGATGTGTAGCCTATAGATGTGAAATATGTATTACTCAACATACGCAACTGAAGGTATAAGAACCAAATATTTATACAAGAGAAGAGGCAAATTTTATAAAGACATTGTACTTTGCACCACTAGTAGTTAAATAAATTATAAAATGAATCAAGTTGAAATCTTTTATTCCTAAAATGTTACTCGGTAAAGCCTAATTTATATTTAATTATTATATTTATAATACGGACTAGACAATATCATACACCCAGTGCCTGCACCTTTCTCATTTATGACTGAATATTCTCACAAAAATACTTGAGATGCCGTATATTTATGAAAAGTATTTCTCTATACAATGTAGGACACTCACATGCTAATAAGTCGTGTGATTAGTTTCAAAATATACCATGATCTACTTGAAATGGAAATTTATATGCCTAACAGTCCCTACTTAGGGAAAATCATAGACTGGCCTATACTAATCAAATGCATGGTTTTCAAGCACTCGTAAACACATAATGTACTCTAATAACAATATAATGAAAACCAACAGATTTTATGCTTTCATCCACAAAGTGAGAATAATTTTAGCAATAGATAAAGCTCTATAATAAGCAACTTAATAAGTAAGTTGTTCCCATCCACATAAGTTGGGCTATGGAGCACCGTCTAATAGTGGGTTATGTTTTGGTAAAAAGTAGTCAGATAAGTTGTTGGTAACAACAGTCAGTGTATGTGTCTGTGTCGTATCCCGTGTCTTGTCTATGTCTGTGTATGTTTTGTATTCGCTATCAAATATCGTGTGTGTATCTGTGTGTGTGTGTATGTGAGAGAGAGAGAGAGAGAGAAATATAGGGTTAGGGTTATGGTTAGGGTTTACACCCTCTGTGACAGTGTTTGTGTCGTGCCTGTGTCAGTATGTGTGTGTCGTATCTGTGTTAGTGTCATATAGTGTCTGTATCTGTGAGAGAGAGAGGTATATAGGGACAGGGTTTACCTAGAGGAGGAGGAGGAGGAGAAGCCCAAGGTAGTCGGAGGGGAGGAGCCACGCCGGAAGGGAGGAGCCGTGCGGGAGGGGGGCTGTGGGGGAGCCGGTTGGGGGGGGGAGGGATAGAGGGACGCCAGAGTAGGGGGGCAATGGAGGACGCCGGAGGGGGTACTTCGTCGAAGAGGGGGGAAAGAGGGGGGTTTCAAAAATTTAGGGAAAGAGTTCGACAGAATGGGGGAAATAAAATCCTGAACCCTATATTAAAAATTTTAGCGACGTTTAGCAACATCTACTTATGACGTTCCTAATAAAAAAATTAGCGACGCCATAAATAGACATCGCTAAACGTCGCTAATTTAAAAGTTTGCGACGTTATAGACGTTGCTAAAAATCAAAAAAATTAACGTCGCTAAATGCCGCTAAATAAAAAAACTTAACGACGTTTAGCGACCTTAAAGAAGCTTATAGCGACTATTCTTTTAAAAAACTGAATTACAATTGCTAAATGTCGCTATGTGTCACCAACAGCGATGTATAGCAATATTTATTTTTGGAGTCGCTCAAGTCTTTAATATTAGCGACGTTTTATTATGACGTCGCTAAAAACGTCGCTATTTTATCATATTTTGGTAGTGGTGGAAGTTCGGACAGAAAATCCATAGTAATGTCCTCCCACTTCCACTCAAGAATGGATAATGGCAGAAGTAAACCGCCTAGCTTCTGCCTTTCGTCTTTCACCTGCTGGCACACTAAGCATCTGGATACAAACTATGCCACCTCTCTCTTCATGCCATACCACCACACACTCTCTCGTATATTCTGATACATCTTGTTGGCACCTGGATGCATGAAATACTGAGAACGATGCACTTTTTGTAGCTCCTTCTCACGCATCTCCCCACTAGGCACACATAATCTAGCACTGTGCCGCAAAGAACCATCCTCAGCAATGGTAAAATCATCCTCCAATCCTGCTATCACCTGAGCTCTGATGCTCCTCAAAGACACATCCTTATACTGGGCTGTCTTGATCATGTCTATCAAATCTGAATATATCTGCAAACCCCACATCTGTATCGTGATCCCAGGAACTATCACCTCAATGCCCAAGCTGTCCAGATCCTCCAACAAATATCGATCCTTCGTCAAAAATATAGCTACCGGATACCTGCTCAAGGCATCAGCAACTATATTGACTTTTTCTAGATTATACTATAAGGATATATCAAAATCCTTCATCAGTTCCAGCAACTAACGATGCCTCATATTCAGCTCCTTCTGAGTAAAAATGTACTTCAAACTTTTGTGGTCAATGAAGATCTCCATACGCTCTCCATACAGGTAGTGTCTCCATAACTTCAAAGCAAAGATGACCGCTGCCAACTCCAAATCATGGGTAGGATAGTTCTTCTCATGAGGACCTAATTGCCTAGATGCATAGGCAATCACCTTCCTGTCATACTCACTTTTCTAGTTAGGGGTAGTTTGGTTATTTGGCATGGGTATTTATTTTAGAAATATAATATTGAATAATGTGCATGTTATAAATATTATTTATTGTATTATTTATTTATTGTTAGATGTTAGTATTTGATTTTAGACTTGTGTTAGTAGACCTAACTAGTTTAGATTAGATCCATTGACCATATTTCATTCTAGTTAGATTTGCGCCCAATAGTAAGCCCATTCATTAGGAGAATAAATTAATTAATTAAACCAATTGGATTAGAATATTCTCTCCTTAATTAATTCCTTCATGACAAGCCCCAAGGGGTACTGTGGACATTTTATAGTATCTTGGAGGAGGGGTAGAGGCCGGCCACTATAGAGGGGGGAGAGAGACTCTCTTTTCATTTTTTATTCCAAATCTAGTTCTCGAATTTTTCTCTTCCAAAGTCCTTCATCCCTACACCAATTCCTACCCAAATTCCTTCCAAATTCCTTCTCTACTTATCATTGAAGGCTATTAGAACAAGGAGAAAGCAAGGATCTACAAGGAGAAAGCAAGGATCTACAAGTTGAAGGCTTTTGACACTCATTTGGAGAATTATATTGGGAATCCATCTTCCAATAGGTAAAATTCAATTTTTCCTCTCTAATTAGATTCTAAATCTATAATTTAATCATTAAAAATTCTCCTATGTACTAAGGCTACCCATAGGAAGTGAAATTAGGTTCATAGGAGGCTTATGGAGAAAGTTATGTGGTGCTTTGTGTCATTATTGGAGAATTCCGAGATTGGCACATCTTGTGTCTGTCAATAGGTTAATTAGACCAAATTGACATGTATTTGATTGTGTGTGACTAGTGTCGTATCCATAATTGAATACGTGTAGGCCGTATCTCGATAATTTGGTGATACGGGTTGATTTAGGGGTTTTCTTCCGATATGGGGTTTTAACACGGACACGTAGACGAATAGCTAACACTTCATGTTACTTCTAATTATGGTTTTAGATTTGCTCATGTCCTTCGGGGTATGTTTGGTGGTGTAGTAGAGCTATATCGCAAGTGTATCATAGATTGAGTGTGATACGGGTGCGGTGGACTCCACGTGTTTGATTCTTTGCATTATAATTCAATTTACCTTGGTTATAGCTATTAGAGTATTATAATTATAATTATTATATGATATAAATATGTATATATAGTTATATGTATGTTTCTAATTTCAGTGTGATGTGTTGGTGGTCCTTGGAGAGTAGGAGAGTTTATGTGCATCATTAGTGTGGGTATGTGTTAATATATATATATATATATATATATATATATATATATATATATAGATAGATAGATAGATAGATAGATAGATAGATAGATAGATAGATAGATAGATATATATGTGTGTATAGATGTGTGCATGTGAGCTGGGGGGCCAATAAGCAGGCCGGATAAGCAGCAGCAGAAGCAGCAAGAAGCAGCAACAGAAGTAGTAAGCTGCAGCAGCAGCAGAAGCAGTAAGCTGGAGCTACATCAAGCAGTAAGCTGTAATAGCAGTAGAAACAATAAGCAGCAGCAGCAATGAGCAGAAGCAGTAGCAATAAGCAGCAGTAGCATTAGTATGTAGCACAAGTGCTTACAGATTAAGTTGTAAATAAGCTAAGTTAGTTAATATTATTAGTTATGTATATATGTTAGTTAGTATATATATATGAGGTTATATATATATATATATATATATATATATATATATATATATATAACTAGTTAGCATTGGCATTGGTTAATATTATTTCTAGTTTACCTTGAGTTACACCAAGGTAATGAGAGTTGAGGTATCATAGGGTATGTGTATTGAATATCAATTGGCTATATTAGTATGTTAGTTTGGTATAGTACTATTATAAGTTATGAGCATAAATGCATGTTAGTGTATAGTGAGGTATGTATGGTTAGTTAGTTAATGTTAGATATTGGACTACCTTGTGATACCAAGGTAATGTCAAGGTATTGGTTTATACTCAAGGTATTAAGTTTGTATATCAAGATGGATGTGTAAGTGGTGTGATACCGATTTTGGCTCAAAGCCAAGGTATCCACTTAGCATTAGTTTAGCCAGGAGTACTATATATTTTTATCGTGTATATACATTATATTTTCATATCTAATAACTTACGTATCTTATGATACGGTAATGTGTTGGTATCCTAGTATCTTAACATAGCTAGTATAGCCTAGTTACATAGTGTATGGACCCAATATCCTAGAGATGGACTCATACAACCTAGAAATAGCTAGTTTGACCTAGAGTTGACCTAGTTTGACTATTTTGACTTAGAAATGGCTTTTATGACCTAGAATTGAACTAGTTTAACTTATTTTCATTCCAAAACCTTGTATTGATACAATATTTCATATATAGGTCTGTGTGACACTAGCTTGGGCATCGAGAAATATACCTTGCTAGGACCTCAGGCGAGTATATTTCTCTATTAGTTTTTATTTCATAATAGTGTATATACAGACCCATAGAATGACATAGGCAAATTTTATCTCATGTTCTAGAACAGTATACTTGATTTTGATACAGTGATTTTATGGACTGGTAATACATGGATCCTATCAGGAGATGTTATCCCTTATCGTATTCAGCAGGTACTCCTTCATATGTATTTTATCGTATATATCGAGTATTGATTTAGTATACTTTGTGTTCACACAATGCTCATGTTCAGTGTGCCCATATTCGTAATGTGTCGTGATTGGATCCATTGGTATTGGTCGGGGATGGGGGAATAGGAGTTGATTATGTGATCAAGCACCAGTGTATTCGTGTACATGTCAATTATATACCACACGTGTAATCGAGTTACCATATTGTATTCGTGTTCAATCTAAACTGATCACATAATAAACTTGTATTCCATGAAAAATTAGCTAGATTTTTTTTATTTTTCTTATATTGCAGATATTTTATTATATATTGTTCATTCCAGTACATTACATGTTCACTCTAGTTCATTTCATTCTTTTGTATAGTATCTTGTATTTTTTTCTATTATCTGTTATAAATGCTCGATTGTGTATTTGAAACTGCTTTCAGAGGTATGTATTTTGCTCCAATCCTGACTGGATATATTTATCAGATTATTGGCTCATAGACCAGTGTCCACATACTACGGACTGGACGATGTTCCATTAGAGGATAATCATTTAGAGCAGGAGGAATTAGTACCAGAGCCTGAAGATGTTTAGATTATTGTTAGATATGTATTAGACTTATTGAGGCTTGGTATGCATATATTATTTCAGTCTAGTAGATGTATTGTGACTCTTTCTTTCGTTATTCCATCTTGTGCTTTATCTTCCTTAGTTTGCATTGTGATTGAGTATAGTTATATTTATCAGATACCATATTGTTCCTCCGTTTGGAGTTGAGATGATTGACATGTACCATATATATTGTTTGGGGTATTTAGATAGTAGAGTTGACCCAGATATCGTTCTACCGCCGATGCTGCAGCATATGCTGGACGTAAACACGTACTCGTGCCCGAATATCCGGGTGCAGTTCATGACACTTCCCATTCTACTGGAGAACACAACCCAAACATTTTTTCGATGCATCACTATAAATAATGAAACCTCCAGACCCTGATGGCAACGTCAAAATAGGAGTAGACGTCAACCTCGTTTTCAATTCCTCAAAAGCAGTATGACACTCCTCTGTCGAAATAAACTTTGCGTCTTTCCTGGTTAGTCTGGTCATCGCCTCAGCAATCCTCAAAAAATCTTGCACAAACTTCCTATAGTAGCCTGCCAGACCCAAGAAACTCCTGATCTCTACCACTGAACTCAGGGTCTTCTAAGACTCCACAGTTATGATCTTCTTTGGGTCCACTGAAATCCCATCACCAGTCACAACATGCCCCAAGAACTCTACCTTGTCCAGAAAGAACTCACACTTGGACAGTTTTCTATACAACTTCTTCCTCCTCGGCACATCCAACACAATCCGTAGATGCTCCCTATGCTCCTCTAGCATATTTGAGTATATAAGAATGTCATCGATGAACACCACCACGAACTTATCAAGGTACTGGTGGAATATCTTGTTAAACAAATTCATAAATACCGCCGGGGCATTATTCAACCTGAACGGCATCACCATGAACTCGTATTGGCTATACCGAGTCCTAAAAGCAGTCTTCGAAATGTCCTCCGACTTCACTTTCACCTGGTGGTAGCATGATCTCAAGTCTATCTTGAAAAATACCTTGGCTCCACTCAATTGATCGAATAGATCATCAATCCATGGCAACGAGTATTTATTCTTGATAGTAAGATTATTCAATATCCTGTAATCGATGTACATGTGCACCCATCCATCCTTCTTCGGTACAAATAATACCGAGGATCCCTACAGTAAAGAACAGGATCTGATAAACCCCTTATCCTGTAGTTCATCACTTGCTTCTTCAACTCTACCAGCTTGTTGTCGTTCACTCTATAAACATGCTGTGAAATCAGCTCTACGCCTGGCATCAAGTCAATAGATAACTCAACATCTCGATCTGACGGCAATCCTGGCAATTCCTCAGGAAATACATCCAAGAACTATGTTATCAAGGGATGCAACAACTCCTTGTCTTCCACCATAGCTCCACATATAATGCCTTCTCTATGCTACGAAGCTCCTCTAGAAAACTCAAACTTTGTCTCTCCTGGTGGGCTAAACAAAAATCTACCTCCTCTGAAATCTATACTAGCATGATGCCTACTCAACCAATCCATCTTGGCTATAATATCGTAGCTCGAAAGTGGCATTACAAGTCAACATGCACTTAGCTCCAATCTTACCAGAGTAAATCTTCGATCCTTGCAAACATCACTAACCAGGATAATGCCTCCCCCGGTCATGATCTTGCAAGTCCTAAGAAAAGACTCAGTAACAAATGATGCTTCAGCGTAAAAGAAACAGATACAAAACTATGGGAAGCACCTGAATGAAACAATGCTAAAGCTGGAATAGAATCAAGAAGAACAGAACCTATGATGACACCTCTGATGGGCTCAGCCTCCGCGACCGTTATATTAAACGCTCATCCCTGAGATGCACCTCCCTGATGCTGGTGCTGGGCCTAACGCTGCTGCTGGGTCGAAAGCGGCAGTTCTCCCGACTGTAATACAGGTGGCCTCGTTTGTGATATCTAATTTGGAGCTGCTCCCTGAGCTACACGATGAGGGTTGGAAGGACAATCTCTCATATAATGTCCCTCTGTGTCATAATACAGATAAACTCCAAACCTCTTCCTACAAACTTCCCAGATATGGCAGGGCTTCTTGCAGTATTGGCAGAAAGCGTGTTGTGAGTATCTCTGTTGTTGTTGGGGTGCCTAGTAAACCGATGCCCTAGCTGGAGTCTGGTACTTTCGTAGCTGCTGAAAAAACCTAGACTGGAGATGAAGACGCTTAGCAGGCACTACGCTTCTACTAGCCCCCACAAAAGAATTGAGGTCTCTCTTAGGCTCCAAGATCAACTCCCGCTCAACCTTTCGTGCCTTCGTAAGTATCTCAGAATACATCTCATAGAAAGACGGAATGGGGATCTTCACTTCCAAGTTAGGAACCTCACAAAAGCGGATGGCACGAACATTTGTCTCCCTCACTAAGTGCTCCGTAAATCGGCTCAACCTTCCGAACTCTGTGGCGTACTCCTCCATGAACATGCTCCCCTGAGTAAGGCCCTCAAACTCCCTCCCCAAGTCCAATATGTCCGTTCGAGCAAAGAACTTCTTTTTGAAGAGGTCCTTGAACACCTCCCAAGACTGCCCCACATCAGCAAAAAATGACTCATTCCTAAACCAAGTGCGGGCGATATCGAACAACTGAAGTCCCGCAACCTCAACCTTCAGATCCTCAGTAAGTCGGGACACCCTCATGAGAAGCTTGATATCTTCGAGCTAATCATCAGCGTAGACAATGCCCTTGATCCCCTTGAAGACCCGAGGTTCCAGCTTCTTAAAGTCCTGGATATTACCTGGCCGAAGCTGGGCAACCTGCGCAGCAACCTGCTGCTGGACCGGAGCTCCTCTCTCTACGGCAGCAAGGTCAAGCTGATGAGCACTCTCGATACCCTGCCGCATCACATCGGCCAGCCTCTGGTGTGCCTCTGACTGGGCCCTCTAAGCCTCCATTATCTCCCGACATAATGTGAACATCTGAGTCGCATCTGCCGGCAAGGGAGGTGGAGGTGGAAGTCCCTCAAACACAGCCGAAACAGTCCTCTGTATTGGAGGTGGACCCCCGAATGCAGCTAATACACCAATTACTAGAGAAGTGACTAGTATAGGCTCTCGGGAAGTCGCAGATCACTCAGAAGCTACTCCTCTGGACTGTGATCGAGTCTTAGGCGGCATCCTGAGAAAAAGCAGAAGAAAAGAATCAAAATGGCACAAGATAGAATATATTCAAAGAAGGAAAATTAAAGCTCAATAATCAAATATCAAGAAAGAATAGTTTAAATGAGCAATAGAGTTTTTCCTAGTTGTTATTGAGTTTTCCTAGCCTATATCCTATTTCTTAAAACATGCTTATAATAGCACTCAAATCATAACACTACTACAAATCGTACTAACTGCGACCTCAGAGAACTGCATGGGCCACCACTAAAAATGTGTCATGATCCGCACCCAATGTAAGGATACGAGAACGTGGGTACATTCAGCCTATACCGCAGCATAGGCAGTAGAACGCTGTTTGGGTAAACTATACTATCTAGCAATAATGATCATCAAGATATATAATGCCACTAATAAAATATAAATACTCAATCATAGAACTATATGATGGAACAACGCACGAATATGATATAAGAACTGAAGAGTCAAAATATAACTCACAAGACAGAAGATAAAATCCAATGAGTCCCAAATAAAAAGAGTACTAAAGCTGGAGACAAATCCTGTACAAAATAACCTATCTACTGAGCTACAGGTAAAGTATCGTATATCGCAACTAGGATGAGTCCCTCCTGAACCACAATCTCTAGCTCTAAGCCAACTACATCATGAGGCCCGTAGTGAGTGGGATACCACTCATTAGTGTCATCTGGAAAAATATATCCAATCAGGATTAATTGGAGCAAATTATACCTCTCACAACAGTTCCAATGAATGATAAAAACTATGTTGCAGTAAATAGAGAGCATATACAAGATGAATAGGCATGGTAGAAATATACAGGAATAAGAAAATAGGGAAAATACATACAAGAGATATAAACATCATATATAGAATCAAGAAATATATCTCAGTAAGTAAGTACCAGTGACAACATGTGATCGGCTTGGAAACTTATGCGGGAATCATGGCTTGGTTAATCATATGTGTGTATAGTCACATATTTGCATTAAATACAACAAGAACTGTGGGGTATAATCACATATCTGCACTAAATACACCCCACCCTCGACAGGTATAGTGGATCCAAACATGACATGCTATGACACAGAATTTCATGAGAAGGGAGCTAATCTTCTCATAAATCATCGTCCATACATGTACAAGAACAACAGGTTCGTACAAAAAATATACCTTGAACTACCAGGAATAACATCTCATGACGGGATCCCAGAATTCCAATCCGTAAAACCAAGTATCAGGAAAATTAAGGATATCTACACTAAATATAATAAACATAGAAGATATCATAAACGAAAAATTGTTAGAGAATGTACTCACCTAAAATCTGGTGAACGGTATCAAAGATATCCAAAACGGTGCCTCGGAGACCTAAGTAAGGAATATTACATTAATATAAGGTTTTAAAATGAATACAAGTTAAACTAGTCCATTTCTAGGTCATTAGGCCAAGTCTAAGTCAAAATAGTCAAAACAGGTCAACTCTAGGTCAAACTTGGTCAAACTAACTATTTTTAGGTTATATGAGCCCACCTCTAGGCTATTGGGTCCATACCTTACTTATCTAGGTCATACTAGCTACATTAGGATACGAAGATACCATATAGGCTAATATCAACAACCTACACTAGTTATTAATACTAGATAATAGATTACCATATACTAATTATTAATATATATGACTTATACTAGCTCTTAATACTATGTATTATGTATATACTCATCTACTAGCTATAATTACCATTAGTACTACCTTAGTACCAATCAACTACCCTCAATATCCCAAAACTAATACCTAATATCATATCTAATACAATTTACCTTAGTCCAACTCAAACTTAACCCAATATCCTAATATCTTAACTCCTAGCTAGTAATTCAACTTCAAGGTAATATCCAATACTCAATTTCCAAATACCTTCATACTTCACATATCCTCATATATTATGCTAACTCAAATATATAACTAACTAACCAAATTAACTATCTAACTTCAAATTCTAACTAATACTTAAGATATCAGCATACCTACTCCTACCCGACTGCAGGGATGGCCTCGTAGCTGCCCAAACACACTGATCAGTCCACCTATTGCACAACAGTATGCAACCCCCCATGTGCACTGCACAAATATGTGCAACCCTTGTATGTGCATTACACAGCAGTGTAACCCCTCGTGTGCACTACACAGCAGTGTGTAATCCCTTCCCTTCCTAATTTGCTATGGCACAACATCTATGCATCCTCAAGATAAACTAATGTATCATAATGATACAACTACTAAGGTATTAGACACAAGACAAATCACTATGACACATCACTCACCTATACACAAAATCTAATCTATATAATCAATGCACAATATCCCTCCACAATCCATAAATGAAAAGGAACAATGGTAAACCACACATACCAAACCTATGATACAAAATCAACTATATGATACCACCAGTGTATCACACTATGGTATACCACAAACCTATGATACTCTCTACTAATATCAATCTAAAATAGATTTAAACAACACTAATTAGAGTATTAACATTCATCAAATACGTTGAGTGCATCGCACTCGTATCACACTAATTCTATGATACGCTTGCGATACAGTTCCAACACATCACCAAACTCTCCCCAAAGACTACGAACATGTAAAATATCATAATTAAGAGCAATACAAAGTGCTAGCTACCTATCTATGTGCTCATGGCAAAATATAACATGTGTAGCTCCCGTGTCCGAGAGAAAACATTCACATCAACCCATATCACTAAATTGCCATAATACGACATACTTGTATCTAATTGTGGATACGGAACTAGTCTCACACAATCAAACATATGTCAATTTTGTCTATTAGACCTATTGACAAACACATGATGCACCAATCTCAGATTTCTCCCAAATTGGGCACAAAATACACCATAATATTCACAATATGGGTCCCTAGGAGTCAATTCTACTTCCTATACACATGAAAGGGTTCCTAATGATTAAACTATAGATTTAGAGTCTAATTAGAAAGGAAATTCTAAATTGTACCTATTGAAAGATGGATTCTCAATACAAATCTCCAATTGGATACAAAGAGCCTCAACTTGTGCAATCTCCTTCTCCTTCTAGATCCTTGCCTCCTCCTTCCTTCTAGAGCTTCTAATAGATTGGAAGTAATTTGGTGGAAATTTGGTGGAAGGATGGGTTGAATTGGGGAAGAACACCAAGTGGAAAGCAATTGGAATGAAATGAGAGGGAGGAGAGAGAATCTCCCCTCTCTATAGGGGCCGGCCACTTACCCCTTCCCCAAGCAATCGTACAAAGACCTAAATACCCCTATTGGATTGTCATAAAAAAATAGATTAAGGAAGAAAGGTTCTAATCCTAATGGTTTGACTAATCAAATCACTAACTTAAGGATTTGGGCTGGTTATTGGGCTCAAGTCTAACTAAAATAAATATTGGTCCATGAGTCAAGTCTTGTCAAGTTAGGCCCATTAACACAAGTTCAAATTATAATGCAACATCTAAAATTAATAAATAATACTATAAATAAATATACAACATGCACAAATTATGAAATAACCATAATACCCTTTCCTAGAAAATGTGGTTGTGACAAAATTTATTTTGACTTACCGGATAGGAAACCCGATGATGTTTTGCCAAACTACACGACTTACAATAAAATAAAACGGGAATATCTAAAGATGGGTACAAATTCTGTAGAGCTTGGATAGATGGATGGCCCAACCATCGATAATATTGCTCGAAAGGATCGAGATTTATGCCGTCACAAGCAACATGGGAAGGTGGGTCAAACAGGTATAAGCCTCCAGCCATATGTCCCCTACCGACAGTCTTTCCAATCTTGAGGTCCTGAAAAATACAACCATCAGAAAAAAAAAATTTACCGAGCAATGCATGTTGCGAGTAATCTGACTAATGGAAAGTAAACTGAACGGGTTGTCAGCTGCATGTAATACTGAATTGAGTGACAATCCGGAAGATAAACGGGCACTTTCACGTCTACAGACTGTTAGTGAACCACCAGTAGCAACAATAATATCGAAAACGCATCCCACCGATATATAATTTTGTATCATACCTGCATCGCTAGTAATATGAGATAACGCACCAGAGTCAATCACCCACAGATTCGACCTCATCACACGTCATGGAGTACCCGACTGTGGACCCAGATGTGGATGCATCACCAAGACGTTGAGCTTAAAACTCAAAAAAATTTGTATACGACTCTGCAGTCATCTGGACAGATCATATACTATCATCAGGAGCGTTCTTGTAACATTGGCGGCAGGAGCTTTAAGACACTGCCATTAAAATGGCCATGCTGATCACAGTTGATGGATGTGTGCAATCTTCCTCCATAACAACCGCCATTGTCCCATCCTCTATCACGACCAACATTGGGGCCACCACGTTGTCTACCACGTAATCCAGGACGAGCCACACCAAGAGCAGATTGGTCAATAGGAGCAATCCCTGGAACGGTCTTAACAACTTTTATTGTCCAAAGAAATTGATAATGGGCCTCCATCAGAGACGGAATATCAGATCCAGCAATAATCTGAGAGCAAGCAGAGTCCGCATCAGGACAAAGATATGCCAGATATGCCATGACATGGAGCTGCTCACGTTGGGCCCTTGCTTTATTGATATTCATTGTGAGGGATAAAATACGGTCGATTTCATCAGTCTTAGCCTTAAAGGTCCGGTAATGATCCTTATGAGATATGTCTCATTGATTTGCTTAGTATACACCAACGACCGAGTGATAGATACAAAACAAATCGTATTTTCTATCAAACGTCACCACCAAGACCTCCCATAATTCCTTTGTGGGATCCGTATTTTGAACCATGTCTTCCACCGATGGTTTCATTGAATTCATTAACTGTGTAAACAGTTAACTATCATATGTCTCATATTGCTCAAATATGGGATCAGTCTCCGCTGGGGGTTGTTAGTTAGATGTTTGGACAACCGCATTCCCCTAAGCATCTTCTCGACCTTTTTTCGCTATGTCGAGTAGTCCTCTGGTCCATCCAACCGTCGATCAATAAGTCGAATCGAGAAAATTATCATGCCAGTACCTGTTGGTCCAACCATTGCATTTTTGACACTAGTATCCTGTAGCACTGTTATTAACCTCTGTGCATGACATCCTTCAGTATTCCAGATTTGATTATCGGTATGAAATTTTCAACTTGATAATCATATCAACTCTGTTAATGTGCTAGAAACATGGTCGGCACTGACATGCGCATAGAAAGTAGAGAGTGAATGTGGATCACATACGTCAGGACAAAGAGACAACACAGGGTAGATCCCAATGTAAAGATTAAGAAAGGAAAGAAACAAAGATTCACACAAGATAAACCACTTTTCTACTCTTTCTTAGTTTCCTGAAATCGATGTTGTGAGGCTAGAGGTTATAGCAAACAAACGAATGTTTGCCCTCTGAGGATCCCAACATTGTTTTTTTTGGAAGAGGGAAAAAAAGGCTAGGGTTTAGGGTAGGGCTGGGTTAGGATTATGGCTTATGGGTATATTGGCGGTTAGAGCTAAGATTAGGGTTAGGGTTTTATGGAACGGATGGGGGAGGCATGCGGGTGGGAGGATGCATATGGATTAGGGTTAGGGTTAGAGTTAGGAGGCGGGCGATAGGGTGCAGCAACGCAGCACAAGAGCAGCGGCAGCAGCAGCAAGGTGCGAGGTGGGGGTGATGGTAGAGGGGGCAAGGGAGACGGAGCAGGGGAGGTGAGAAAAGGGCCCGAGGGAGGCGGAGCAGGGGAGGTGAAGGCGGAGGGGAGGGAAACCCGAGGGTGGGCAGGGTAGGGGGAGGCCGAGGGAGGCAGAGCAGGGGGTGGGGAGACTGCTAGAGGCGGGGCAAGGAGTGGGAGCGGGGGAGGAGGCCGAGGAAGACGGGGCTAGTAGATTGTTATTTAATAATATTTTTTATTAGTTGTTTTCGGATTTATGTCTTGCCTATTATATATGGACCACAAACATATACCATCGGGGAGGCTCGCATGGATACTATTCTTGACCCAGAGACTATTTCTGGAGAGATGTGATATTCCTTTTCAGTAAAGTTGATATATGTGTTGTGTAGGATGATTTTTAGTTCCTATGTGGATGTTGCTTAGTAAGTTATTTGACCGAATTTTTCTCCGGAAGAGGACTGTAAAAGCATGTAATAAGTAGTAGACTCTATGTTGTATGTGGTGATTATGATTGGGTATTACTTGCACGTTTCTAGCATTGTGATGAGAAGATTGATTACATTATTATGTAGAGACTCATGAGGTCTAGACAGCATACTAATGCCAATTCCATAGCTTAGGCTAGACGCGGTCACCCACTCGTAGATATTTGGGAGCAGATTGTGACATATACCATCTAGTGATCAAAGGTGAAAGATTTCTCAAGTTTTCAACTTTCTAAGAGTGGAAGAGGAAGATTCGAAACGTCGGAGGTTGATTCATAGAGAGGTCGTTTCAAGGAGTTCTTTATTGGCTAATCCTCATCATCTAGTCTTCGTTAATCTTCGTTCTACTAGTTATGACCTATTTTCTTCTGTTAAGTATTGTGGTTATCCGTGTGGATCCGTAAAGGAGTTTGTAAATGAGTTGGGTTTATTTTTTTTATTCCATTAGTGAAGGCTTTTTCGGATTGGATTCCGATCATCCTGGGTTTTTTCGTCAAGATTTTAGCATATTAGTTTTTTTTGTTTTTTTGGTCCACAGAAGTTCCCTTGATTTGGGGAAAAAAATTGCATTTCATTTTCAGCAATAATTGGGTTACTCAATCTAGTGAAGGGGGTAAGTTAGGGCTTGCTCGGATATGGGGAAGGTGGAGATCAGGAAAAAAAGAAGGGGAGCTCCATCTCATGGTTGCCAAGTAAATAAAAGGTCAATATTTCTTTACAGATAGAAGAGGGTAACTTACGAATGATTGCAACTTGCAACTCATTGCTATTTCAGAGTAGGTATAATATAAAACTTGACAGTATTAGGTATCAAAGTTCATCCATAACTACATGTAAGTCTCGGGGCTTAATCAAAAGATGGTTGAATGGGCCAGGAATATAGGTCCAAGCAAACTTTATATTCTACCCTCTGTTTGATTCCAACAAAGCACAATAATCTGATTTAACTTTGATGACAACTTCCTGATGATTAAACTTTCTTGTAATCGCAGTTGCATACGAATTGAACACAAAGAGAGGAGAACATAGATGGATCTCTGCTTGTTGGGGTGATGAAGATCACCGTTGCTCAAATCAAGATTCACCCCTACATTATCTTCTTCCAGGAACCAGCAAGTTCTTGAAGAACTTATAAAATGCTCGCGTTACCTCCTTTCGGAACTCGCACGAACTCCTGGACTCCAATGGCGGCAGCAGCCGAACCTCTCTTCGTCTTTTTCCTTTTTGAAATAAGTTCTCAAAGGGGCTACAAAGAGAGTATTTGGAGAGGAACATGGCCGCCCACTGGTATTGGAAAGATAGGAATGAATTTAATTCAAATCTCACAAAAATGGATCTGAATTAATAAATTAGTCTTTCCATAATAGATCATATCTCGAACACGATGTCTGCATATAGTAGTGGAGCATCACAGCAACGTAGCGATACAACGCGCATTAGCGCAACGGCACAGTCACAACAGTGCATCGGCCAAGCGCGCAGCGCATAGCTGCACATATGCCTGCATATGTGCCAGAACAGCGCCCGCCCAATACCCTACTCATGCACCCGCGAATGCAACTCGAGCATAAAAATGAGCGCACAAGCGCAACTAATGCACACAAGCGCTGATGCTGACGTACTAAGTGCAAAGTGCGCTAACAAAGTGCCACTTTGTGCCCTTGAGCCGGAATCTGAGTCTGAGTCGCTAAGCCCCTTTGGGGCTTATCTCATAAGGGATTTTTTTTTCAAGAGAATTACAAATGGCATAAATGCATTCTTTGAGGAGTTAATCATTTTTTCTCCTAAGAAAATATCCCTGCATGGCACCCATGTGCCCCACCATACCCCATGTGCAAACCTCAATTCAAGAAAAGCTTTATATTGAGATTCTCACTTCGTGGTGTAGCCAATGTGGGAATAAACTTCTTATTATAAAGTCAAAAACACCAACGATCACCCACATATTTGATTATATGGGTTGAGCGTTCCCTACAATGACTACCTATTATTCATTAGGATAGTTTTCACTTCGACTTGAAACTTCTCGCATGGGTCAAATAACAGTATGATACAAGAATAGACTAAGACTTGAATTATGTACCATAGTTGTAATTATTTCTACTCACACAATAAAATCAGCTGTGCTTCCAGTTGCACATTAATGGCCCTGTGCACGCCTGGTTTCGGTGTATATATATTGAGCGTCTATTAGCCAACCCTCAAGAGACGACCTATATCTCTTTCCATATATTCTAGGTGAGTTCTTTTAAAGAGTCAGCGCATGAAGCCTTGTGCTTCCTTGCGGTGTTAAGCCGCTATGACATGGCCCAAAGCTGAGGCTCTACCTCATCGTGGTGTCACCCACTGTAGCATGAGATCCCAGCCTCTATATAGTGCCAAACTATCCAGTATGAAGCCTTGCGCTTCCTTATGGTGTTACGCCACTGTGACATGGCTCGCGTAGCCGATAATGTATATCTTTTACCTCTTGGTGGTGTCACACCACTGTAATATGAGGTCATCGTCTTCTTTTTAGTAATGCCTACCACTCTTTATTCTACAATATTAGGCTATATGCCTATGTACGGTGCTATGCCGCTGTGACATGGCTCGCGAAGCCAAGGAATTACCCTATCGAGTAATCTCATCGTGGTGTTACACCACTGTAGCATGGAGTCCTTACGCTCCTTTGTAGTGCTGCGCTACCCGTGCTACCTGTAAAACATGCCAGATATTCCAAATGTCTGAAAACTTATTAAGGCGTCTAAGACATCCTCCCACAGGACTTGTTCTACACAAAGAAGAAATATTAGACAACAATGGTTATGGTCCGTAATCCCTCAATGTCTCAAAGGACTATCCACTATTCCTGATATTCTCCGAATCAATGATCCTTCTTTGAACCAAAAGCTAGATGCCTAGTATATTTTTCTTTGAACTAATTGCATAAAACTCTATGGTAGAATTATAAAGACATAATATCATAATATCTTCAAGCCCATTTTAATTGTCGTATCCTCGACCAACTGACACTTGAGACCCCTTTATAATAGATCTGCCAGATTATCCTGGCTCTGAATATCAATCATGGCAATGACTCCAGTCTTGATTAGATCATTCACTGCTCTATGCCTCAGTCGCATAGTACTCTTCTTACCATTGAAGAAGTTATTTGATGCTACCACTGCAGTCGTCTAGTTGTCGTAGTATATCGGTACCACTGAAATCTGTGTACCAACTAATAAAAGATCATACATGATATCCCAAAGCCATTCTACTTCATCTGCTGCAGCTTCCAGTGCAGAAAACTCAGATTCTATTGAGGAATGAGAGACCATAGACTATTTCTGAGTTCTCTTAAGATATATCATTACTCTCTTCACAGCTTTCTAGTGCTCCACACCTGGTTTGCTCGTGAATCGACTCAGTATCCCCACGGTGAAAGCTAAGTCAGGCCTTGTGGCAGTTATTGCATACATCAAACTCCTGATGACACTTTACTCTAGCAACCTGACACTTTTTCAAGGATTTGGCTTCAACTTCTTGTCACACCTGTATAGAGTATCGATCCCTGGAAGATCCTGATATCCATAGCATATGAGAATCTTCTCAATCTAAAGAGACTATGATAGCACCACTCTAGTGTCCATCCGGATGATCTTTATTCCTAGGATAACATCAGTTTCCCCAAAGTCCTTCATACTAAACTTGGGTGAGAGAAACTTCTTTGTCTTAGTGACCAGTGCTAGATCCGTAACCAGAATCAATGTATCATCCACGTATAGACAAACAATGACTCCTCTCCCGTCAGCGAACTTTGTGTAAACACACTTGTCCGTCTCACTGATCCTGTAATTATTTGATCTTATAATTTTGTCAAACTTCTTATGCCACATCTTGGGAGCTTGCTTCAGACCGTATAATAATTTTATCAACTTGCAGACTTTATCTTCAATCCCTTTGACGATAAATCCTTTTGGCTGTTGTATGTAAATCTCTTCGGTCAATTCTCTATTCAAGAATATTGTTTTAACATCCATCTAATGAATAACTAGCTTGTCAATTATGCTCAGAGCAATAAATATCCTGACGGACGTCATCCGTGCTATTGGAGCATATGTGTTAAAGTAGTCGATCTTCTACTTCTGAGTAAACCCCTTGGCTACCAGCATTGCCTTAAACTTATCTACAGTTCCATCGGCCTTCATCTTCCTTTTGAAGATCCACTTGCATCCTATTTGTTTAGCTCATTCAGGAAGATCGACCAACATCCAAGTATTGTTGGAGATTATTGAGTCATACTCATCATTATATTCTCCCTCCAGAAGACAACATCTCTGGTCTTCATCGTCTTATCATAGGTAAGCAGATCCTTTTCCATATGATAGGTGACGAAATCATCTCTGAAATCCTTTTGTCTCCTCACTCGCTTAGATACTGGTTCTATGAGTTCTGGTTTGAACGTTGTCTCTGAAATGACAACCACTTCTTGGACTACATATTTATTGGAAGCGTTGATCTCCTATCTGTGATAATAATATTCTTGTGCCTTGCAAACTTGTGTTCAAAGAATTCTGCGTTGCGAGATTTGATGATATTATTTGATTCAATATCAAGAAACCTCCGAGCATCACTCTTCTCAGCATAACCCAGGAAGATAGTCTTTGTAGTTCTCATACACAGTTTCTGAATCTTCAAGTCCAAAAGCTTCATATACGCCAGACACTCCCACACTCGAATTTCATTCAAATTTGGTCTTTCAAAAAAAATTCATGAGGAGTGACATCGAAAGTTGCGTACGCCACTCTGTTCAAAATGAAAGTAGCCGTCAACGAGCTTCTCCTCAGAAGCAGTTTGGAAGACCTACAATCAACAGTATTGAGTTTATCATCTCTGTCAATTTCATATTCTTCGTTTCAGCTACTCCATTTGATTGAGGAGAATATGGAGTAGTCGTCACTTTAAAAATTTCATGTTCATTGCAGAATAATGTGAATTCAATGGACCTATACTATCTGCCTCGATCACTTCTGAGTCTCTTGAGTTGTTGTCCTGTTTGACTTCCAGCCTCAGCCCTGATCTCCTTGAACTTCTCGAATGCTTTATCATTTGACTTGAGCAGGTAGACGAATGCATACTTCGATTAGTCGTCGATGAATGTAATAAAATACTTCATCTTGGCCTTTGTGGAGAATTATTTGAAGTCACATATATCAGATTGTACCAACTCCAGAAGATCCTTTCTTTGGTTAACCCGTTTGAAAGGTTTTCTCATGATATTTGTCTGTGCACAGAACTCACACTTCTTCACCTCCTTACCTCCACATTTGGAGATAATCCCTCGACTATACATTTTGTTTATTCTTTTATAATGAACATGTCCTAATCTATTATGCCATAACTCAAGAGAATAACCAGAAGAAGAACTATATTTATCATCTTAGCAGGAGTTACAAGTTGAAGTTTGAATATCCCTTCAGTACAAAATATTTTTTTGAAGTATATTCCTTTGTAAGACATCACCATCTGCCCAGTATTGATGTCTATCCTCAAGTCTACATTGTAGAGCAGACTTTCCAAGACCATGTTCTTGGCTATCACTGTTACATGCTTCACATCTTGAAACGTCATCGACTTCCTTGAAGTTAGATTCAGTACCACCATTTCGGTGATAATTCATCTTGTGACTGGTTCCCCACCAAAATCTTCTCAGATGTAGGCTTATATGTGGTGAACAACTCCTTCTTTGAGCAAACATGGCAGGATACGCCAGTGTCCACCTACTAGTTAATGTCGACAACAGTCGTCACAACCTACACAATCATAGTAACCTTGTTAGGCTCACCTTGCTCTGTCTGTTTGGGCTTGGATCTATAGTCTTTCTGGTAGTGGTCCTTCTTGCCACAGTTAAAGCAAGCCACATCTGACTTAGGCTTGGATTTTGGTTTGAACAAAGCCGACTTCACCTTCAGATGGTTGAAGTCCTCTTTTTTTGTAAGAAGCCTTATGCTTCCCCTTGGAGTAACCAACATGCACCAAGTTAACCTTTGCCAACTTCTTGGATAGCAGGTCCACTTTATTTTGTGCCATCAACTTAGCTTCAAGGTGGATGTTGTGTAGTAGTTGATCAAGGCTGACCTCCATCTTCTTTCGGTGCATGTCTGAGATAAATTTATTCCATCCAGGTGGGAGCTTGGCCATAATACCTCCCATGACAAAAGCGTCGACCATAGGCATGCGGTCATCCTCAAGATTTTGACGAAGTTTAAGAAATTCCTTGACTTGAGGAAACATCGTCTTTTCGTCATCAAATCACATCTTCCAGACCTTTTCGTTCAAATGGATCTTGTTGCGGTTCTCACCCACCTTGTAATACTTATTCAGTGACTTCCAAATAACCTTAGTATGGTCCGTCTTATTGTATGACTCCGCCAGAGTATCCTCCATGAGGTTCAGAATTAGTAACTTGCAGAGGTTGTTATCTCTCCTCCACTTATTTTGCTTAGTAGTTGCAGTAGCAATCGTCCGAACATTAGCATCATAACCCTCCGTAATAATAGTTTCAGGATCTGTCAACAAGTAGTCCACATTTACGAGTTGAAGATTAAAACTGACTTTCTCTTTCAGACGTTGTAATGCTCCCCGTCATACTTCTCAAGTTTCTTAAAAATTTTGTTGAGAATGTTTGTATAGGTGTTCTCCATCTTTTCTTTAGATCTTGCTTTGAGATTGTTAGTCTCGGGGCTTAACAAAAGATAGTAGAACGGACCAAGAACATAGGTTCAAGCAAACTTTACAGTCTACCCTCTGTTTGATCCTGAAGTTATAGTCGAGACACAGAGGTTCTAGCAAACAAGTTTGCCCTCCGACGAACTTGATTCCAACAAAGCACAATAATATGATTTAACTTTGATTATAACTTCCTGAAGATTAAACTTTCTTGTAATCGCAGATGCATATAGACTGAACACAAAGAGAGAAGAGAAAAGAGATGGATCTCTGCTTACTGAGGTGATGAAGATCACAATTACTCAAAGCAAGATTCTTTCCACACGATATGCTCTTAGGAACCAACAAGTTCTCGATGAACTTCTGGAACGCTCGCGTTACCTCCTTCCTGAACTCACATGAACTCTTGGACTCCAATGGCGGCAACAGCCAAACCTCTATTCGTCTCTCTCCTTTTTAAAGTAAGTTCTCAAAGGAGCTACGAAAAGAGTATTTATAGAATAACCTGGCCGCCCACTATTTTTGGAAAGATATGAACGAATTTAATTCAAATCACACAAAAAACAGATCTTAATTAAAGACTTAATCTTTCCATAACATATCATATCTCGCAATACGTTGTCTGTGTATAGCAGCGCAGAAGCACAGCAGCACAGCAGCGCAGCGGCACAACACGCATCAGCGCTGCAGCGCAACGGCGCAACTAATATCTACACATATGCCTGCACAGCGCCCGCTCAGCACCCTGCTCATGCACAAGTGTATGCAACCACGTTAGCAATAACGCATGCAACTTGTGCATAAAAACGAGCGCAACTAATGCGCACATCAGCACAATAGCCTAGCACGCAGCGCATATGTCCACGTAACAACCTGCACATGCACCCTCGCATACAACCACATTAGCAATAACGCATGCAACTAATGCACACAAGCACTGATGCTAAGTGCAAAGTGCGCCAATGAAGTGCCACTTTGCACCCTTGAGTCCAAGTCTGAGTCGCTAAGTCCCATTGGGGCTTACTTCCTAAATTTTTTTTCTAAGATAATGACAAAAAGGATTAATAATTTCTTTGAGGAGTTAATTATTTTTCCTCCTAAGAAAATACCCCCACATGGCACCCATGTGCCCCACCACAACCCATGTGCACACCTCAATACAAGCAAGGCTTTATATTGAGATACTCACTTGGTGGTGTAGCCAATGTGGGACTAAACTTCTTAGTTCAAAAGCAAAAATACCAACACTACTGAACTCCAGTGACCTTTGTGGTTACCGAGAAGAGATATAAGACCCCGATTGGGTGGCGGAAGATCAGTGGATCGAGCCACGGGGGCGTATTATTCCTTCCATTTATTAATAATGGAAGCTGGGGGGGGGGGGCAGTGGACCCACAAGACATTCAATGCAGCATGCTCAAAAAGTCCCGTGTGAAATGTCGGGCTACATAAAAAAAAAGTGCATCCATAACTGAAATGGTTGAGAATATTTAGTTGTAGTTAAGTTCAAATTTGTATAATAATTACCAAAATTTTGTTTTTGTTTTTTGATATGTCCTTTAATTTGGTTAGGAACTAAGTTTCCAAGAAAATATTTAAATCGTATTCATCTTCATAGGAGCCACTCATTGTAACCAACAGGTTACGACTTCATGGACTAATTACCAAGTTGTTTAGATGGTGACTTATGTTTTTTTTTTTAATTCCACATTTGTCGTACTTCTAAAGGTAGGTGTTGCTAGACTTTAAAGATAGACATAGGATATTATAACGAGTCCTACTAAGAACTCTTTTCTTATTTATATATCTTCTGGTACTGCTTGATGCTTTCTTAGATAGAGAGCAAGCCACTTGCGTATTATGTAAAGGATGTCAATATGACCTAGGAGGTAGTGCTGTGAATAGTTTAATTACATTCTTAGTTTATTGTGTGAAGTATCTAGTTTTTTATTCGGTGCGAGGTTAACCAAAATTTATTATTTGATAAGGAATGTTTCATTATCAGCTCTATATTAAAGCTCATTTCTGTTATCTCAATGTAATATGTTATTGTGGAGTTACATCTGAAAATTTCCTTTGTTAAAGAGAGAGTTGTCCAAATATTTGGTTCATTATGTCACTGACAAGTAAGTTAATTGATGGTTATTATTGTAAATATGGATGTCCAAAGGTCTTCCATAGCTTATATAATTTATGGCCTTTGGCTTCTAAAATCTATGGCCTTTGGCATTCTATTGTAAACCTATAAAAGGAACATTCTAATTGAGTGTTGAAGATTGGAAAAACTATTCTTTTTACATTTTCTATCTTGTTCTTCTCTTTTCTTATAATATATTCTATAACACGTTATCAGCACGAAATTGCTTTAGAAAAATTGTAAGTCAGCATACACCTTGCATTATATTTGATCATTTTTTGTTTGAATAATTTATATTCCATTTAGCTTAATTGTGAATGAAATTAGGTGGGCTTAGACCCTTGGATGTGTTTTAACTTCCAGGACATATCTGTCAGTGTATCTTATTTACATTCATTTAATTGGTGAAAATGGTGTAAACCCCCCTGAATTTTCAAATTATTAAATCTTGGATTTTTTTCCAATTTTCTAGAATTTTCTGGGAATTTTCTGTAATTAAAATCAAGGTTTTCAATTAATAAATAATTTTTAATTGGCAGTAAATAATATTAAAATATCATGAAAATAACATTTTTGGGTGTAAAATGAAAAATTGGACTTAGGGTAATTTTTCTGGATTTTTCTGGGCCTCAGACCTATTTTTAAATGCCTGAAAACTATTTAATTAATTATTTAAATTAATTATCTATTTATTTAATTATTTATTATTTATTTTATTTTTATTTTTATTTTTCTTGGCCCGTTGGGCCGGCCCGGCCCAGCCTCCGAGCCCAGCCCCTTAGCGGGTCGGGTCGGATCCCCGGACCCGCATCCGACCCGTACCCGCTCCTCTCTCCCTCACCCCCGACCCAGCTTCGTGCCCGCGTCCGGCGCCACACCGCCCGCCGCACCGGCCGGCCACCTCGCCCCCACGTCCCCGCTCCACCCGGCTCGCCTCCGCAATCTCCGGCTGACCCAGCGCCCCTTCAGCCTATAAAACCCCTCTTCTCCGGTATCCCTCCACCGCCTCCCCTAACCCTAGCCGAGCCGTCGCCTCTCCTCCTCCGGTCACCTCTGCCCAGCTCCTCCCCTCCTAGCCTTCCGCCCTGCAACCCGGCGCCACCCTGCGAGGCCGCCCAGCCGCTGCCCGACGACCTCCTCCCTCCTTTCTCCTCCGCCTCTCCTCGACTCCAGCAACCCGCATCCCGCAGCTGAGCCGACCGGCCTCCGCCGTGCAGCACAGCTCCGCCGTCGAGACCTCGCCCCGCCGTCCTCCTCGCCGTGGCCAGACGACTCCGGTGACACCCTGACACAGGAGCCTCGGACACGGACACAGTAAACCCTAGCTTTCCCTGTTCTTCGTGTCGTGTCGGACACGACACGGACACGGAATTTTCTGGATTTTCAGAGCAGGTTCAGGTACTCGTATCTTGCACCCTGTATCTCCGTTTTCAATTCTGTAAATTTTTACGCGAAGCCTGTATGACCCTCTCGGTGTCCGGACAAACTGTTCGGGGCATCGCGTCCTGTGGTGATCGCACACCGCGATCCAAAAACAGGAAAAACTAGACCCTGTTTCACCCCGGAACTGAGTGCGCCCCGCCAAACGGGACGACTTGGTCACGTGCGGTCTTCACAGATACGTACGCATCGTCGATACGGACGTGTGAGTTTTCGTGGAAGCTGATTCGGGTGTGCGTGCACACCGGAATCAACACGTATCCGCGGACATCGCCCCGTATCCGCCTTTTCTGCAATTCACCCTAACTTTGTGCACACACGTCGGATCGAGACGAAACTTGCGCCATCGGACTCGTAGCGATACGCTGGTCCTGTGGGTCAAGTTTGGTTCGATTCTGAGAACGTTGATGAAATCGCGTGTCGTGGGCCCCACAAGCCCCGCTCGACGGGCGATTTTGTGTTCGGCTCATCGGAATCCAAATCTGGAAGTTTCGTTGGGTTCGTATCAGCGTTCCTGACCTGTTGACACTAAGTTTGGAGAATTTGGAGACCTTTGACCCGGACACATTTTTCGGTGCAAAGCGGGCCCACCGGCGGACCCCGTTTTGACCCGAAACTGCCGTTTTTGCCCTTGTCTCCAAATTGGACCCAAGGATAGGCGTTTCTAGCTATTTGACATCTTCTGAGCATGATGGTAATGTCTATTTCAGCTTTTGGACTCATCTCTGGACTTTTTCCCAAGAACTAAATTAATCAGATCCAAACAACAAGCAAGTACCTGCACCTCAAGTTAATCTTTATATATTGTGATAATTAATTCCCTGTCTTACATGTACCCTTGATGATTACACATCGTATTAGAAATGCTGAATTTCATGTCTTGAATATTGGTAGTCCCTGTCTTGTTTTCCATGTCGGGTGGGAGAATACCTAGAAGGCATGTAGTTTACCCTTCCCCTTGTCATGTTTAATAGCTGTTGGTACACGACTGTACCTCAGCCGGATCTCGATTTTCCCTGTTTAATAGCCGTTCATGACGACCGGATTAGCCTTATAAACCCCTACATGCCAACTATGTATTCTAAAACAAACACAAGTTCACACAGACAGTTCTGGTCATGTTATATTTCTTGCTGGCTGTTGTAGTTTCCATTCCTGTTTCATTTATTTCTGCATTTCTCGTATTCCTGCTTATAGCTTTAACTCTGAGATAGTGATGTTCCGTTATGTAGTTCTTAACATGATATCAAATATTTAATTGTCATAAATATTTAGTTTAATCTTGTTGTGCACTGTGTACTTTGCTCCTTTCCTGAGTGGATCTGTTAATTTAGGCGATGATGAGGATCTTGCCCCTACTTATTATGGTCCCTATGAGGGGACTGATGATACCTATGAGGAGCCAGAACCCACCCAGGAGACCCCTGCTGCTGAGTAGCTAGTAGTAGCTATCTTTCATTTATATTCTTATCTTATTTATCGGGTTTGTCCCCAATTTCACTTTGAAATCCTGTATTAAAACATTTGAATCTGTTGTCACATTTATTTTCAGTTGCAATCTTAAGTTTCATTTCTCATTATTATCTTGCCTATGTTGTTGTGAATGAGCTAGTTAGTAATTATGGATTGACCTAGACAGCGTACTACCGCCGACTCTGCGGCGTAGGCTGGACGTACCCACGCACTCGTGCCCGAATTTCGGGGTGCGGGTCATGACACGTTTTTATGGTGGCCCATGCAGGTCCTATCCTAAAATAGGGTAATACCCTAGGACAGGGTATGGAATAAAATTGAGGATTCTAGGAAAAGCTCATTCACGTTTTTATGGTGGCCCATGCAGGTCCTATCCTAAAATTGGGTAATACCCTTTGATTTCCAAGTATTCTATTCTGATCTTCCTATTCCTTAATCTTTCATAATGGTCCAGACCAGGAATACAGTAGGTGGCACATCAGAACCAGCTGAGCAGAATGTGCCCGAGACTCTTGCACTCCCGCCGCCTCCATCTGTTCCGGCAGTTACCTTAGATGGGGCACAGCTACTAGGAGTGTTCCAGGGATTGGTGGAATCCCAGAAAGAACAGACGGCACTTCTGCGGACCAGCCTCTCAGAAGCTCTTAAGTCCCAGGAGTCGTCACTCAAGAGGCCAGGGAGTGCCAAAGACTTCAAGAATCTTAGACCCCTGGAATTTTACGGAACTGAGGGCATTCTCTATGCCGATGAGTGGATAGAGAATGTCGAGAGACTCCTAAAGACCGCTCGGGTCCCTGATGACCTCAAAGTGGAGTCCGCAAGCCTGCAACTGTTCGACATTGCTCGAACCTGGTTCAGAGATGGACCCCAACTATCTGCTCCTGACATCACCTGGGAGGACTTCAAGAGACTATTCAAGGAGAAATTCTACCCTGAAGTGGCTCGGGAAGCTCTCGAAAGCCAATTCGAGAGACTAGAACAAGGTAACATGTCTGTTGATGAATATACTGCTGAATTTAGCAGGTTAAGCCACTTTGCGGAGTACATGGTTCGTACCCCGGAGGACAGAGCCCGTAGATTCAAGAAGGGGCTATTTCCGGATATTCGCCTTGCTGTCACCACCAGCCGAGCTCGCACCTATGAAGAAATCCTGAGCGTGGCACAAGGCGTTGAAAGAGATATGGGGCATAAACTGAAACGGGAGAGAGATACCGGAAATGCGGGACCCAACAAATGCCCTTTTCAACAACAACAACAACAGCAGAGGGCCCCGCAGCAAACTCAGCGTCCTCTCCCTCGAGCTCCAGCACCCCAACACCAGGCTCAGGGACAGAACCAACAAACTACTGCTTGTAACTTTTGCCAAAAACCAGGTCATACTTGGCAAGTCTGCAGGAAGAGGCTAGGTGCCTGCCTCTACTGCGGTTCAGCAGCGCATCAAATGAGGGACTGTCCAGCTGCTCAAGGACACACCGCTGCACCAAAGGCTCCAGCCCAGGCCAGGGCCCCAGCAGTACAACAGAGGGGACCCCCACTTCCCACACAACAACAACGCTTTGCTCAGCACCAGCAGCAACAGAGGGGTGCACCGCAGCAAGGCCGTGCTTATGCAATGACTCTGGAAGAAGCTGAGGCCACAGCAGACGTGATTACAGGTTCTGTGCTTATAAATTCAATACCAGCTATTACTTTATTTGACTCTGGAGCTTCGCATTCATTCATGTCAGTAGATTTCCTTATGAAGCATAGCTTAATCACTAAACCCCTTAGGAATTGTTATAAGATCATTACCGGTGGAGGAATCATCCCGGTTAGTGATGCCTGTAACAATTGTCCTATTACCTTATGTGGAAGAGAACTGTATGCTAGACTACTTGTAATGCCAGTGCCCAGTTTTGACATTATACTGGGTATGGATTGGTTAAGTCAACATCATGCCACTATAGACTGCCACAGAGGTAGTGTAATCTTCAGGCCCCCTGACAAGCCAGAATTTGAATTTGCTAGAGGTTCTAGAGAAATGGGTAATAACAAAATTTGTGGAGCCCTAATAACAGAAGAAGTGCCACTTCCTATCATCTCTGAATACCTTGATGTCTTCCCTGAAGATCTCCCAGGCTTACCCCCAGACCGAGAAGTTGAATTCTCTATTGACTTAGTGCCAGGAGCAGCACCAGTATCTCAAAATCCCTACAGAATCAACAAGAAGGAGATAATAGAACTAATTGAGCAAATCAAAGAACTAGAAGACAAATGCTTCATTAGGTCTAGTGTCTCACCCTGGGGAGCTCCAGTATTATTTGTGCCCAAGAAGGACGGAACATCCCGAATGTGTATTGACTATAGGGCCTTGAATGCCTTAACAATTAAGAATAAGTATCCCCTGCCCAGGATAGATGACTTATTTGATCAGTTAAGTGGAGCTCGGGTATTTTTAAAGATTAATTTGAGGTCTGGTTACCACCAAGTAAGGGTGAGAAAGGAAGACATCCCTAAAACTGCTTTCAATACCCGGAACGGACACTACGAATTCTTAGTAATGCCGTTCGGGTTGACGAATGCTCCAGCAGTTTTTATGAACTTAATGAACAGAGTTTTCCAGCCATACCTAGACAAATTTGTAGTGGTCTTTATTGATGATATTTTGATCTACTCCAAGACCCCCGAAGAACATGAAGAACATTTGAGGTTAGCATTGGAAACTTTGAGGAAGGAAAAACTTTATGGAAAATTATCTAAATGTGCTTTCTTCCTAGACAAAGTAGAATTTTTGGGACATGTTGTGACTGGAGATGGAATAGCAGTAGATCCTAAGAAGATAGCTGCAGTAGAATCCTGGCCCACTCCAGACTCTGTAGCAGAGATTAGAAGCTTCCTGGGACTAGCTGGCTACTATCGGAAGTTTGTGAAGGACTTTGCAAGAATTGCGGAGCCCATGACAAAATTAACAAGGAAGGACGAAGAGTTCACCTGGACCGATGAATGTCAGCATGCTTTTGAGGAATTGAAGAAAAGACTGACTTCTGCCCCTATTCTGACCTTACCCTCTGGAACCAGAGGTTTCGCTATTTATAGTGATGCTTCCGGAAAAGGTCTAGGTTGTGTTTTGGAGCAGAACAAGAAAGTAATAGCATATGCCTCTAGACAGCTTCGATCCCATGAAAAGAACTATCCAACTCATGATTTAGAATTGGCAGCTGTCATTTTTGCTCTTAAACTATGGAAGCATTATCTTTATGGAGAAAGGGTGGAAATATTTACAGACCATAAAAGTTTAAAATATATCTTCACTCAGAAAGAGCTGAACATGAGGCAAAGAAGGTGGCTGGAACTAATGAAAGACTTTGATATCACTCTTCAATATCACCCTGGGAAGGCCAATGTAGTTGCTGATGCTCTAAGCAGGTATCCTATGGCGATGTACTTGACTATGGACAGACACCTGCTAGAGGACTTGAAAAGTTTAGGTATTGAAGTAATTATCCCAGGAAAAGAAGGCCAAATGATGAACTTGCAGATTCAGTCTACTTTAATAGACAAGATCAAGGAGACTCAGTTTCAGGACGAAGGCCTGCGAAGCCTTCGAGGTCAAGTGCAAGCTGGTCTAGTGGAAGAATTCAGAATTCATGAAGATGGATCACTGAGGCATGGCGATAGATTATGTGTACCCCAAGGAGACATAAGAGAAGAAATTATGCAAGAGGCGCACAGATCGCAATACTCTATACATCCAGGAGCCAACAAGATGTACAAGGACCTGAGGACGCATGTTTGGTGGCATGTCATGAAAAGAGAAGTAGCCAGGTTCGTATCTCGTTGTTTAGTGTGCCAGCAAGTCAAGGCAGAAAGACAAAGACCTGGAGGATTGCTTCAACCACTACCCATTCCGGAGTGGAAGTGGGAACATATCACAATGGATTTTGTTTCCGGACTTCCAAGGACACCTAGTGGTAAGGATGCAATCTGGGTGATAGTAGATAGACTAACCAAGTCTGCACATTTTTCTACCCTTCAAAGTAGGGCTATCTACAGAAAAGCTGGCAGATTTATATATCAGACATATTGTCAGGCTGCATGGAGTCCCAGTAAGTATTGTCTCCGACCGAGATTCAAGGTTCACCTCTCACTTCTGGAAGAGCTTACAAGCCAGCGTGGGGACGCAACTCAAATTCAGCACAGCTTATCATCCCCAAACCGATGGACAATCGGAACGTACAATCCAGACACTTGAAGATATGCTCCGTACATGTGTTCTGGATTTTGGAGGATCCTGGAAAGACTATCTACATCTGGTGGAGTTCTCTTATAATAACAGTTACCAAGCAAGTATTGAGATGACTCCATTTGAAGCTCTGTATGGACGAAGATGTCGTACCCCGCTATCATGGGACGACGTTGGAGAAAGAGCCCTGCTGGGACCAGAGATGGTGATCGATTCAGCTGAGAAGGTAAAGCAAATAAGGGACAGACTTCGAGTGGCTCAAGACAGGCAACGACATTGGGCAAATAGCCACCGAAGGCCCTTGGAATTTGAGGTAATTAAATTTATGAAATTTAAGTCAATTTAAACATTTTGATTATGGAACTAAGACTTGATTATGGCTTTATTAAAGGTTGGAGAGCTGGTATTCTTGAAGATTTTCCCGACACGTGGCACCATTAGGTTCGGAAGGAGTGAAAAACTCAGCCCAAGATTTATTGGACCTTTTGGCATTCAGGAGAAAATCGGAGAAGTGGCATACCGACTGGCATTGCCACCCTCTCTGGATGGAGTCCATAACGTCTTCCACGTGTCGCAGCTGAGAAAGTACGTGTCAGACCCCAGCCACATTTTGGATCACTCAGAGCTCGAAGTAGGCCCAAGTTTGACTTACCAAGAGCAACCCGTGGAGATACTGGATCGCTCGGAGAAAGTTCTACGGAACCAGGTCATTTCCCTGGTTCGCGTAGCTTGGAAGCACCATTCTCCCGGTGAATCCACCTGGGAGCGAGAAGACGAGATTAGAGAGCGATACCCCTATCTTTTTGAACCCTGAGGTATATTTTATTTTTCTCGGCCTTTCCTTTCGTGCCTTGTTATTCTTAAATTTCGAGGACGAAATTTTTGTAAGTTGGGTAGGTTGTAAACCCCCCTGAATTTTCAAATTATTAAATCTTGGATTTTTTCCAATTTTCTGGAATTTTTTGGGAATTTTCTGTAATTAAAATCAAGGTTTTCAATTAATAAATGATTTTTAATTGGCAGTAAATAATATTAAAATATCATGAAAATAATATTTTTGGGTGTAAAATGAAAAATTGGACTTAGGGTAATTTTTCTGGATTTTTCTGGGCCTCAGACCTATTTTTAAATGCTTGAAAACTATTTAATTAATTATTTAAATTAATTATCTATTTATTTAATTATTTATTATTTATTATTTATTTTATTTTTATTTTTCTTGGCCCGTTGGGCCGGCCCGGCCCAGCCTCCGAGCCCAGCCCCTTAGCGGGTCGGGTCGGATCCCCGGACCCGCACCCGACCCGTACCCGCTCCTCTCTCCCTCACCCCCGACCCAGCTTCGTGCCCGCGTCCGGCGCCGCACCGGCCGGCCACCTCGCCCCCACGTCCCCGCTCCACCCGGCTCGCCTCCGCAATCTCCGGCTGACCCAGCGCCCCTTCAGCCTATAAAACCCCTCTTCTCCGGTATCCCTCCACCGCCTCCCCTAACCCTAGCCGAGCCGTCGCCTCTCCTCCTCCGGTCACCTCTGCCCAGCTCCTCCCCTCCTAACCTTCCGCCCTGCAACCCGGCGCCACCCTGCGAGGCCGCCCAGCCGCTGCCCGACGACCTCCTCCCTCCTTTCTCCTCCGCCTCTCCTCGACTCCAGCAACCCGCATCCCGCAGCTGAGCCGACCGGCCTCCGCCGTGCAGCACAGCTCCGCCGTCGAGACCTCGCCCCGCCGTCCTCCTCGCCGTGGCCAGACGACTCCGGTGACACCCTGACACAGGAGCCTCGGACACGGACACAGTAAACCCTAGCTTTCCCTGTTCTTCGTGTCGTGTCGGACACGACACGGACATGGAATTTTCTGGATTTTCAGAGCAGGTTTAGGTACTCGTATCTTGCACCCTGTATCTCCGTTTTCAATACTGTAAATTTTTACGCGAAGCCTGTATGACCCTCTCGGTGTCCGGATAAACTGTTCGGGGCATCGCGTCCTGTGGTGATCGCACACCGCGATCCAAAAACAGGAAAAACCAGACCCTGTTTCACCCCGGAACTGAGTGCGCCCCGCCAAACGGGACGACTTGGTCACGTGCGGTCTTCACAGATACGTACGCATCGTCGATACGGACGTGTGAGTTTTCGTGGAAGCTGATTCGGGTGTGCGTGCACACCGGAATCAACGCGTATCCGCGGACATCGCCCCGTATCCGCCTTTTCTGCAATTCACCCTAACTTCGTGCACACACGTCGGATCGAGACGAAACTTACGCCATCGGACTCGTAGCGATACGCTGGTCCTGTGGGTCAAGTTTGGTTCGATTCTGAGAACGTTGACGAAATCGCGTGTCGTGGACCCCACAGGCCCCGCTCGACGGGCGATTTTGTGTTCGGCTCATCGGAATCCAAATCTGGAAGTTCCGTTGGGTTCGTATCAGCGTTCCTGACCTGTTGACACTAAGTTTGGTGAATTTGGAGACCTTTGACCCGGACACATTTTTCGGTGCAAAGCGGGCCCACCGGCGGACCCCGTTTTGACCCGAAACTGCCGTTTTTGCCCTTGTCTCCAAATTGGACCCAAGGACAGGCGTTTCTAGCTATTTGACATCTTCTGAGCATGATGGTAATGTCTATTTCAGCTTTTGGACTCATCTCTGGACTTTTCCCCAAGAACTAAATTAATCAGATCCAAACAACAAGCAAGTACCTGCACCTCAAGTTAATCTTTATATATTGTGATAATTAATTCCCTGTCTTACATGTACCCTTGATGATTACACATCGTGTTAGAAATGCTGAATTTCATGTCTTGAATATTGGTAGTCCCTGTCTTGTTTTCCATGTCGGGTGGGAGAATACCTAGAAGGCATGTAGTTTACCCTTCCCCTTGTCATGTTTAATAGCTGTTGGTACACGACTGTACCTCAGCCGGATCTCGATTTCCCCTATTTAATAGCCGTTCATGACGGCCGGATTAGCCTTATAAACCCCTATATGCCAACTATGTATTCTAAAACAAACACAAGTTCACACAGACAGTTCTGGTCATGTTATATTTCTTGCTGGCTGTTGTAGTTTCCATTCCTGTTTCATTTATTTCTGCATTTCTCGTATTCCTGCTTACAGCTTTAACTCTGAGATAGTGATGTTCCGTTATGCAGTTCTTAACATGATATCAAATATTTAATTGTCATAAATATTTAGTTTAATCTTGTTGTGCACTGTGTACTTTGCTCCTTTCCTGACTGGATCTGTTGATTTAGGCGATGATGAGGATCTTGCCCCTACTTATTATGGTCCCTATGAGGGGACTGATGATACCTATGAGAAGCCAGAACCCACCCAGGAGACCCCTGCTGCTGAGTAGCTAGTAGTAGCTATCTTTCATTTATATTCTTATCTTATTTATCGGGTTTGTCCCCGATTTCACTTTGAAATCCTGTATTAAAACATTTGAATCTGTTGTCACATTTATTTTCAGTTGCAATCTTAAGTTTCATTTCTCATTATTATCTTGCCTATGTTGTTGTGAATGAGCTAGTTAGTAATTATGGATTAACCTAGACAGCGTACTACCGCCGACTCTGCGGCGTAGGCTGGACGTACCCACGCACTCGTGCCCGAATTTTCGGGTGCGGGTCGTGACAAATGGTTACATAGCTTTTCACACCAAGAAGTCCCAACTTTCCATGTATATCTGGCTATCATGTTGGATTCTTCTACCATAATGTTTTAATGTTCACACATAATTATTTTCGTCTAGCTCTGTAGGATATAGATTGAATATAAGGCTTGAAGCCAAAATATGTTAGGCATAAAGCCTAATTAATAAAACTTAAATTTATAGATTTGAGTATTTGTATTATATTCTAAAGTAATACTTATTTTGTATTCAGTCCTATGGCAAACATCACCAAACTTGAGTTTGTTGCTCTTGATATTTTCGGAAAAATTTATTTAACTTGGGTTCTTGATGCTGAGATCCATCTTAGTGCAAAGAACCTAGGACATACCATCAAAGAGAAAAATGAGGCATGTGAACAAGACAAAGCCAAGGCAATAATTTTCATTCGACATCACCTCCATGAAGGGCTGAAATTCGAATATCTTGGAGTTAAAGACACAGTTGTTTTATGGAAAAACTTTGAGGAACGTTATGATCATCAAAAGAGTGTGATACTCCCAAAGGCTCGCTATGATTTGATGCACCTAAGGTTGCAAGATTTCAAAACGGTGAACGAATATAACTCTGCAATGTTCAAAATCGTGGCTCAAATGAGATTGTTGGTAGATAATGTTATAAAAGAAGACATGTTGGAAAATGCATTCACTATATTCCATACCACGAACATGCTCCTACAGCAGCAGTACTGTGAAAAAGGTTTTAAAAAATATTCTTAATTGATCTCATGCCTACTTGAAGCTGAACAAAATAATGAGCTCTTAATAAAAAATCATAACTCCCACCCTACTTGATCGCAACCTTTCCCTGAAGCGAATGTAAGTAACTATAGACAAGGACGTGGTCGCGGTAGTGGTCGTAATTATGGTCGTGGTCATGGTCACGATTATATTCATGGTAGAACTCGACACCAAGGTGGTCCTAATTATCACGCCTTCAACAAGAAGGTTGGGCCATACCACTTGAAGTTGAACAATAATAGCGGAAAACAAGAAAAAGGAAAGGGTCCAAAAATAGATTCTCCGAAGAATTATGAAGAAGCCTGCTATAGGTGGGGAGAAAAAGGGCATTGGTCTCGTACATGTCGTACACCAAAGCACCTTATTGATCTTTACCAAACATATATAAAAAAAATGCTCAATTTTGCATATTTTAATAAATTTGTTGATGATGAAAATGATCCAATAGAATTTACTCATTTGGATGTTAATTATTTCTTAAATGATCCAAGTGAAGGAATGAATGGGATTAAGTTTTCGGGTGATGATGCTAATGATGGCAATGGAAAAAAAAAATGATTGAGTTGGCATTTAGAATATTTGAACTTTATTTTCCTAAGTTTAATTTTAGTTCAATACTTGTATTGTCATATTTCTAAGTTTTCATTGTTATAAGTTCGAATTAATAAATTATGTTTTATAATATTTCTTACTCATTTTTTATAGAAATATGAAAAATAATAATGCAGTGAATAACTCCAACGGTGGAGATATATGTCTGGTTGATAATAGATAATTTTTTAAGTTTCAAAGACATACGTCTCAATGGTTTTCATATAGAGACTATGGATAAGGGGAATATGGAATACCTATGTATTACATCCAATGATTCATGCCAGAAGCATGTGAAAGAAAAACTCTCAGTTTTTTCAACAAGATTGTATTATGCAAACATAAGTGCCATAGAATCTAACACTGCGATAAACCAGAAGTTCAATGATCCAAAACTTTTTATGCTTTGGCATGATCGACTTGGCCACCCTGGGTCGAGTATAATGAATCGAAGAGTTAGAAACTCACGTGGGCATCCTCTAAAGAATCAGAAGATTCTTTTACCTTGTGATTGTGTGTGTGTTGCATGCTCACAAGGAAAATTAATTGTAAGACCATCTCCATTGAAAGTTAATCTTGTGTCCCATATATTTTTGTAAAGAATAAAAGGGGATATTTATGGACCTATTGACACAACTTGTGGACCATTTCGTTACTTTATGGTCTTGATAGATGCATCATCTAGATAGTCACATGTAAATCTACTGTCAACACGAACGGTTGCTTTTGCCAAAATTTTTGCTCAGATTATAAGATTAACGACTCAATTCCTCGATTATTCCATCAAGACTATTCGTCTTGATAATGTCGGTGAATATATATCTCATGCATTTAATTATTATTGTATGTCAATTGACATTAATGTTGAACATTCAGTTGCACATATGCATACTCAAAATGGACTTGCAGAGTCTTTTGTTAAAAGGTTGCAATTGATTGCAAAACCTTTACTTTTAAGATCAAGTTTATCCACTTCTGTTTGGGAACATGCAATATTACATGCAGCTGCATTGGTTCATATTAGACCAAGTTTAGTTTACCATTGCAACTAGTATCTGGCCAGCTTCCTGATATTTTCCACTTAAAATTTTTTGGTTGTGCAGTTTATGTCCTCATTTCTCCACCTCAACGTACAAAGATAGGCCCAAAAGACGTCTTGAAATTTATGTTGGTTTTGATTCCCCTTATATAATAAAATACATTGAGCCACTGACGGATGATTTATTTAAGGCAAGGTTTGTTGATTGCCATTTTGATGAGTCAGTTTTTTCGTCGTTAGGGGAAGATAAAATGTCACTTCCTATAGAACGACATAAAATTACATGGAATGTACCATATTTTATTGACCCATGCACAAATAGATGTGAGCAAGAAGTAAAAATGATCATTTATTTGCCAAATATCACAAATTATTTGCCAGATGCATTTATTGATATTAAGAAAGTGACTATATCTCATATACGGGCAATAAATACACCAGTACGGATTGATATTCCTGAAGGAGAACATGATGGCACAATAAAATTGTGCATAAAACATGGACGCCCTGTTGGAGCTAAAGATAAGAACCCTCGAAAGAAAAGGGTAAAAGTAATTACTCATGAAGAGAAAAAAGTTTCAAAACATGAAAGGACTATAGAAAATTTAACTAATCAGTATAAAGTAGTCCTTGAAGAGACACATGGCAATGAACAAATTTCAGAAGAGATTTCTTTAAATTATATGAGTACAAGAGAAAGTTAGGAAGAAAGAAATTGCTATAGACAATATTTTTGCTTATAGTGTCATAATTGATATTGTTAATAAGAATCCTGAACAAAAATCTATTGATCATTTTCGACATAAAAATGAATAGCCAAAATAGAAATATTTGATAGAAGTAGAACTAAAATTCCTTTAAAGTCACAAAGTATTTGGACCAGTAGTCCAAACTCCTGAAGGTATGAAACTTAGTGGATATAAATGGGTATACGTAAGAAAACACAACGAGAAAAATAAAATTTTGAGATACAAGGCACGACTTGTATCACAAGATTTTTCACAGAGACCTGGAATCGATTATGATGAAACATATTCCCCTGTGATCGACACAATCACATTACGATACTTGATCAGTTTAGCAGTCACAGAAAAACTTGATATGTAGCTTATGGATGTTGTTACCACATATTTATATGGGACGTTGGATAATGACATTTATATGAAAATCTCAGAGGGATTCAAATTGCCTGAAGCAAATAAACAAAATGGGTTATACTCAATCAAATTATAACGATCCTTATACGGATTAAAACAATCTGGAAGAATGTGGTATAACCATCTTAGTGAATGCCTTGTTAGAGAATGATATATAAATAATTCAATTTGCCCATATATTTTTATAAAAAGAGCTAAAAATAGATTTTTCATTATTGAATTATATGTTGATGACTTAAATCTTGTAGGAACTCCCGATGAGCTCACAAAAACAGCCAATTATTTGATGAAAGAATTTGAGGTAAAAAATCTTGGAAAAATAAAATTTTGTCTCGGCCTGCAGATCGAGCATTTATCTAATGGAATTTTTATCCATCAATCTACCTATGCAGAAAAGATTTTAAAAAGATTTTATATGGATAAATCTCATCCGTTGAGTATCCCCATGGTTGTTCAATCGTTAGATGAAAAGAAAGATCTATTTTGTCCTCGAGAGGATAATAAAGAATTACTAGGTCCAGAAGTACCATACCTTAGTGCTATTAGAGCTTGATGTATCTTGTAAATTATACAAGACCTGATATAGCATTCTCAGTAAACTTACTGGCAAGATATAGCTCAAAACCAACAAAACGTCATTTGAATGGTATTAAACATATATTGCATTATCTTCGCGGTACAATCGATATGGGCTTGTTTTACTCAAAAAATTCAGAATTACAAGTTGTGGGTTATGCTGATGCTGGTTATCTATCAGACCCACATAAAGGAAGATCTCAAAGTGGATATATGTTTACTTGTGATGGTGCTACAATGTCATTGCGTTCTGTGAAGCAAATATTAGCAGCTACTTCTTCTAATCACTCAAAAATTCTGGCATTGCATGAAGCAAGTCGAGAGTGCATATGGTTGAGAACGATAGTCCAACATATCCGAGAATCATGTAGGTTATCATCAAAAAAATACTCTGACAATATTATATGAAAACAATACTGCTTGTATTACATAAATCAGAAATGGCTACATCGAAAGCGACAGAACAAAGCATATATCACCAAAAAAATTCTACACACACGAGCTATAAAAGAATGGAGACATTGAAATTCGGCAGATACAATCGAGTAAAATTTTTGCTGATTTATTTACTAAAGCATTGCTAACCACAACTTTCAGAAAGATGATTCAGAATATTGGGATGGGTCAACTAAATAATCTCTTGTCAGTATCAGAGGGAGCGTGATCACTAATTCTCACACTGTACTCTTTTTCTTCGACCAAATTTTTATCCCACTGGGTTTTTCTTGGCAAGGTTTTAACGAGACAGTTTATTATGCTTACGCATTTTATATGAATATGTATTATTTTTTCTTCGTCGAAGTTTTTATCCCATTTGATTTTTCTTGGCAAGGTTTTAACGAGGCATATCCCATACATATTGGACATCTAAGGGAGAGTGTTATAAATATGGATGTCCAAAGGTCTCCCATAACTTATGTAACTTATGGCATTTGACTTTTATAATCTATGGCCTTTGGCATTCTATTGTAAACCTATAAAAGGATCATTCTAGTTGAGTGTTGAAGATGGGAAAAACTATTCTTCTTACATTTCTTATCTTGTTCTTCTCTATTCTATAATCTATTCTATAATAGTTATCAGTTTGAAAATTTTTCTTTATAAAATATTCAATGGCCTAATTCTCACATGTCAAAATTGTCTTCATTAATTTTTTTTTTTAGAATAGTCTTCATTCTCTTGTTTCTCGAGAGAGACAATTTAAATTCTTATACTAGAAAAAACATGATTTTTTTAGAGCATCATAAGTATTAGAAATAAGAATGGTTTAACTAATGCATCCACTGCTAACATGTGTTTCTCTAGATGCTTCAAAGTAAGATAAGAATTCTTCTTCTCGACATTAACCATGCAAAAAATACATAATAGAAAAATTTAAAAGTATGTGACCATTTATTTTTCTAACGCTGCACATTAAACACACAAGATAGAATACAATACTCTCATTCAGTAACGTAGTCATAATTTTTTTTTAGAAAATGCGGCGCTTGATTGCATAACATTTTGACCAATAAAACACAATATCTATTGTATCTTATAAGATCTCTATCAGAAAATTTTCTATACGGTACTGAAATGTAGTGAAATTGGACAGACCGGTACATATTTTGGAAAATTAGCAAGAGAAGACCTTTCCGCCAGAAAGTCTGGCGAAAATTATGCACATAGATTTGGGTAGCTGTTAAGTTGGGATGGGGTAGGTTTTAGTTGGGATGGAGTAGGTTTAAGTTGGTTCGGGATTCTTCCATTTGTGTTTCTTTAGTTGTTTTATAAATAGATTAGGAAATATATATATTAGGTTAGGAATATTCTTTTTATCCAATGGCTAGTTCAACGGCTAGTTTTGTAAAACCAATAGATATTTTTCTAACATTTACTCCTTCAAACGTCTTTTCTATCTCTCCTATAAATTAGACTCAAAATTGTTTAAGAATTCTTACCATGCTTCATTCTCTCTCAGACCAATTTTCACTCAGAAGAAATATTCAATAGAAGGATCATGCTCTCTCTCTCTCTCTCTCTCTCTCTCTCTCTCTCTATTCTATCTAGAAGCTCGGCTGCCACCATGGATCAAAGTTTAACAATATTATGCTCGCTCGGAGGCGTACTAATGGATTAGCTTACGAAGTAGGTTTAGTCGAAGTTCTTATAATTGATCAAAATATTATGTTTGATAGTTTACATAATTTAATTACAGAACAATTTTTTATAGATTATGAATTTATATTAGTACAAATTTTTGAGTCTAATTGTATAAATTTAAATAGTGAATATGCATGGAAGTTTATCCTTCATATTAATGTACAATCACAATATATTAGTATTTTTGTTACTCCACCACCACCTAGAATTAATAATATAAGTAGTAGACGTTCTTCTAATAATAAAATTGTTAATATTGGTCCTAGTTCTACTCACCAAGTTATTCCATTTACTAAAGAAGAACATATAATATATGAAAGTGATAACGACGATGACAATAGTGATAATTTTGTTGAAAATTTAGATAATGAATTAGATGATAATGATGATAATGTTAACATTAATGAATTATTCGTCGGTAGATCATTTAAAAATTAATATAAATTTAGAAATTTTATTAGTGATATAGCAATTAAATATAATTTTACTTGTTAGGCTACTTCAAACAATGCTTGCAATATTGTATATAAATATAATAAATCAAGTTGTAATTGGAGAGTATACGTTAAATCCATTACAAGCGAGTCATTTGTTATTACTATATTAGAAAATCGATATTCTTGTTTCGGTGGACTTGTAACAAGTTGTCATCCATTAGCTACTATAATATGGGTTAAAAATAAGATAATTGATATAATTAGTGATAACCAGTCATATAGTCCATCGCATGTTGTCAATGATATATATAGAGAACACCGAATATGCATTAACTATTCAAAATCTTGGAAAGCTAGAGAAATTTGTTTATCTGAAATAAATGGTAGTTATGCTGATGCATATAGTAGTCTTGAAGAGTATGCTTGTAAAATTATCGAGACAAATCCTAGTAGTAGATGTTTTATAAAAATATTAGAAAATAATAGTTTTTAAAGAATTTTTATATGTTTCAAGGCATGCATTGAAGAATTTTTAAGGGGATGTTTACCTGTGATTAATACTGACGTTACTTTTCTTATATATATATATCAAGGTAAATTATTTATTACTTGTGCTCATGATCCTATATATCAATTATATCAAATTGCTTATGTTGTTGCTGAAAGTGAAAACAATAATTCTTGGACCTGTTTTTTAAACTGTTTTAGAACATCTTTCGAAAGTTATTTTAATGCATGTAGTAGAATTTTTTATATCAAATAAGAAAAAAAGATTAATACAAGCTATGCGTGATACTTTTCCAGAATTTTCTTATTTTTTTCTATTCAATATTTTAAACAAAATTTAAAATCTATATGTAAATTAAAACAACAATCTAAACATTTTAACGTAGTTTAGACTCTCTTGCAAGATGTTGTAATGAAATAGATGCGAACTATTGCTTTGAAAGAATTAAAGATGAAAATATAGATGTTTATAAATGGCTTTTTGGAGTAGAAGGAGATAAAATACGTGTTCTATCGCACTGGATAACTGCTTATGCTCATTGTCCTAGATTAGATATTAATACTTCCAACTTTGCTGAATGCTTCAATAACTGGATACAAAATTTGCGTGATAAACCTATAACAATATTACTTGATGGTATCCGAGCTAAGATTATAACACTTCAGGACAAAAATCAAAAATATGCTAAAGATATTGAAACATATTATTGTCCGAAGATATTAAAAACTATGGCATACATAAGTAGAGAGAAATAACCTGCAAGTATTGAGTTTTGATAGTAATATATTTGAAATAGCATATCAAGAAAAACGTAGAACATATGTTGTTCGTTTAAATAAAAAAATATTGTTCATGTTTAAAGTGGTATCATACTTGTCTTCCATGTGTACATGCATGTTTTGCGTGTAATTATTGCAATGTTAGTATCCAAAGTTTTTATCCTGCTATTTTTTCTAAAGAAGCATTAAGAAGTGTATATTAGCCGCACTTAGAACCAACTCCAGTCCCCTACAATCTTCAAAGTGAATTGGTTAGAGGAGAAATTGGAGTACCAGAATTAAGGCGTAAAGTTGGGAGGCGAAAAAAATTGTATCATAGCAAAGGATTTATCGACAAGGGATCTTCAATGTAGTAACTGTAATGGGTTAGGACACAATAGAAGGAGATGTACTAACCAATCAAGAGAATGAAATAACCTTTTTTTTATGCAAGTTGTAAATTTTTTTCATTTTTTTAGGAATATTGTAACTTTTCTGATGCAAGTTGTAATAAAATTAAATCGACATTGGTACTATATAAAAGAACTTTTTTTAACATTGTTCTAACCAACCTTTTTTTTACTAAATAGAGGTCATTCATTAATTGTTTTAATGTTACATAAATCTCATCTACGTCCTCTGTCATCCTGAAAATAATTTTTGCACTCAAGTTCCCTTAGATTGAGCTGGCCTCTTCTCTTCGCCGTATTCTCGGGACGCACATCACCACCTTCTTCCTGGGTGTCATCCTATTGAGTAGGCAACGGTGTTGCTGGCACCGTCAAGATCTGTGAATAATCGAGAAGTCTATGGGAAAATATGCTTTCCCACTGAGAAGTACCATGACTAGGCCATTGCGAAGTCGCCTCGCCAACATGCTGAGGTAGGACCTCGTCAACATGCTGAGGTGGGCCCTCGTCAGCATGCTGAGGTAGGCTATCAGGGGCGTCCTGAGGTTGCGTTAAATTGTGCCTATTCCTACATAGACGTGAATGACATTATGACAAATAATAAATATAAGTGCTATAGATAAAAATTAAAATAAAGCAATAAAAATTAAAATAATACGTACCATCCCAATCATATGTTCATAAAACTCACACAAGCTAGAATCATCTATAGCTCGTTGTTGGAATCGAGGAGGCTCCTCATATAGAATTAATGGGTTACTTATACGGGGAGCTCCCCACAAAGATCTATATGCATTATCACCAAATGCTGTACAAATTAAACAAATATGAGCATATAAGTTTATTATGATAATTTAAATTAAATATGATATAATTTTTAAAATTACTAACCATCTTCTACATATATCATCGGTTGAGATAAATGCGCCACACCATATGTCTGGAATCTAGAATTTCAAGCAGGAATCAATTTTCTAGCTCTTACAGTTGCACTGGATCTACCACGATTGAAACATGGTGGATCATTTGGAATAATCAGTTTTATCCCGAATTATCACAAAACACGATCATCAGGATGAAACATGATGTATCTGTGGTATATTATGTAAAATCGATGGAGACTCAAATTGTAGGCTGTTATTTGTATCTCTGGAGCATATTGATATTGATCATGCCCGTAAGGTAGCTATGTAACCTATTTGATGTCAAAAAAATAATAAGTATTATAAACACAATGAATGTATAATAAATAATGAACAAATTTTACTTCTTTATACTTTACCGTATCAAATTAAAGCCGATATATAGAGGCAATCGAGTGAACACAATGTGTCGGATATGAGGCAGCTTTAATCTATCGTAAAGCTACAGGAAAGATGCCAGCATTATAATTAATACAGGTCACTGGCCTACCGATAGAGAAATGTTCGTAGGACCAAACCTATGAAAAAATAGACTAACTTAATATAAGTCTACAAATTCTAACTATATATAGAATGATAGATGTTAATGTCATGCATCTATTTTATTTTTTCATACATGTATTAATGTTATGCATGCACTTAAATTTTGCATACTTTTATCCCCTGGCAGCACACGTACAAAATCTGACATGGAGTCGTATATATATGCCAACATTGATGCTCCCCAAGCGTGACGTGTAGGTTCAAACAAATTTTCAAAATATGGTAGAAAACACTAGTTTACCATATTTGGTGAGTCGGGAATGAGAACTCTATTTATTAAGCCTAGTAAATAGGCCCTTGTGCAATACATGGCCGAAACATATAATAAAAAAAATGATACGTATTAAATTAATATTATATAAGAAATAATATAAATATTAAAATTATCTGTTATACATATCTGATTCTCGTTAATAGAGATATCTTCATCATAAATATGATCTAGGTGCATAAAAGTGCCACGGAGCCAACTAAACGTGACTAAGCTTTTACCTTTTAGTTTTGGTGGCTCCACATCTAAGTACTCCCTAATTGCATCTCCATCAGAAAATGAATCTTCAAATATTATAGGTTCACCCGTAATAGGTAATCTAAAATATTTGCTACATCCGCTAAGGTAATAGTCATTTCTCCAGCTGGTAGCTGAAATATATTTCGTCCGGGACACAAACGTTCAACTAGACTGAAAATCAAATTTATCATGATATAGAAAATGTATCTCGTCAATGTACTGAAATTCAAATATGCTCATCATAGCCTCCTGTTCGTCAGTCAAATTCCAACACCAAAATTTTTGCTCATACCACCATATACCATGCTCTCGTATTCGTACTTTGTCATTATAATCGCATAACTATATATATAAAAAATTATTATTATTACTAGAGACATGACAAATATATACGTTATAATAACAAACACAATTACAATTTAATTTACCTTTCCAAAAAAAATACAAAATTAGAAATATGTGATTCACGTTGCTGGATAATCAGATCTGTGGTGGGCCCTCCCGGAATGCAACCATCATTTTGTGGATCCATCAGTTAGAATAGATTAAAAATTAATTATACGTAACTATAATATAACCACTTTCAAAAATAAAGATAATAAATTTTCTTCAAATTTTTTTTAATTAAAAGATAATACATAGTCAGGAAATAAAACATCTTCTCTTCTCTGATTTCACTGTCTTCTATTCTTCTCTCTTCTCTTATATTTTTTCTTCTCTACTTCTGCTTGTTTGTTGTTCCTCTCCTATCATCTTATATAACGACTAGCATCACTACGCACCTACCAATTAAATTCTAATACTCCGACAATAAAACTATAGATCCGATAGGAGGAAAAGCATTTCCAGATAGGAAAAGCATTCCCCGACAACAAAAGCTTCCCCCGACAGCCGGAAGAATCCCATGCGCACGATTTCTGTCAGACTGTCTGGCGGAACAGACTGTTTGGCGGAAAGGTCTTCCACGTATAATTTCTGCAAACATCTACCGCTCTAGCCAATTTCAGTAAATTTCAGTATCCCGTAGGAAATTTTCTGTATCTATATTTACTAAAAAGATCAAAATTCCATGACGAAGACAATCACTGCAAAAATTTTTTAACTACATGAAACTAACTCTAAACTGTTCCGTGAAAGAAAAATGACATAAAGAAAAAAAAATTGTACAAAATTGTGACTTATTCCATTAATTACCTATTTATTCTTCAAGATCTAGATATTAACTTGCCTTCAAAAAGAAAAAAACAAAATCTTCACTTAGAGCATTAATATTCCTATAGCACTTAATTTATTTATAAGAACTCTCTTGAGTTTTAATGAGCTTTTACTTCTCAATATCATAAAGAATTTTAGCAGTTAGAATTTCTGATATATACTATCTAGAATTCGAAGAATATTGAAGAACAAATTTGAACTAGATAAGAAAGTAATTTCAGTTAATCATTCATAACAGACAAACTCAAAAGTATATTATTGTCTATTTTTCTAGCGTTGCACGTTAAACACACAATATAGAATACGACACTCCCAAGTATATATAATGTGCAAAATATATCAAAGGGTTCCATAAATGGAACGATGGTTTGCAAGGTGCCATTAAATTCAATTACCAACAACGTTTGACTAAAATAAATATAAATTATTAGACCTCCTAAAAATTTAAGAGATTGATGCAACAGAATTTTAACATTTTATGAGAATAACAAGTTCCCGGTACTTCTCTGACATCTACTAGTAGCCGGCTTTGGGCTTGAAGTTAGCTTAAATAGCCATAAGAGTGTGTAACAAATGTGTATTAGAGTATAAACAATTGTGATCATTCTACTTACAGTTGACATCAAATATGCATTGGAATCGTCATATCAATTCCCAAAAAAAAAAAAATTAAGACAGAAGACTGTCACTATAGCCATTTTGTACTTTTTGTAGACTAATTTCTTTTAAAATATGGGTGTCAAAACATGTCTTCGTCAGGAAACTAATAATTATGAAGCATTATCGTTGTCACAAACTTATGACACATATGTCGGCAACATTTTTGATTATGTTTAATGAATGATGTGATAAGTACTAGCTAACTATCAAAAAGATCATTATCAACACATAAGAGTTAATTGTTTTTATTTTCTCGTCAGATTGAAGTCCATTTCCTTTGCTTTTTTTATTTTTATTTTTGCTCGGAAACCTCAAAAAATTTAAGTTTGTACATATACCCTTATAATTTACAATTGCATAATATACCCAAAAAGAATATTATTTTGAACTACAAAAAATAATTCCATATATATGCTTGAAAATAACTTGAAATGAATCAAAAAAATATTTCCTAATATGACAAAGTAATCAAGCTTTACTATCAACAACTTGAACGAGATGTTTCTCTTTATTTTACTCATTTTGGTCTCTCTCCTTTCTTTATATTTCTTTTAATAAAGAGATTCTTACATAAAAGTTTAACTGCTGAATATGGTAAAAAAGAGTTAGTTTTGTAAATATTAAATAGATAGAAACTATAAAAAGACATATATAGAAATACGAATATTGTAGAGATTATACATGTAAAAAATATTTTCTTTGCTTGCCAAAAGGAAACAAAACAAGTAATTGACTGAAATTTATATCCTAGACTAAAGCATATTGTGACGGTTGATGAAATATATGCATTGCCTTAAAATGTAGCACTTTTTTTGTGCATCAATGATCCGACATATTTATAGAATATTACGTCCACGTCAATAGACATTTTCGTGTTGCGCCTTATGTATATTTTAATTGCATAACCATTACAATTGTGAGGTATTATTATATTTTATACAAAAAATTCCGTATACAACATATAAATTTTTAAAAATTACCTGTGGAGCATCGAAGTTTCAATTTTGCATATAAAGCATTGAAACGTCCATTATAAGGACGTTTTTGAGCAATTGTCCAAAAATACCATTTTTAAGGACATTTCTATGCTAATTTTGAATTAACTGCGGATTAAAGAGAATTAAAAGAGAATATGAATTTGTCAACGAAATTCTCCCTTTGTATAATATGATTTTTTGTACTTTAATTCTCTTCTAAAACTAGCAATAAAAAATATTTTACTAAAAATGCCCTTATTAAGGGCATTTTTGGGATTCAGCTGTTAAACGCCCTTAAAAAGGATGTTTTAATGCTTTATCTACAAAATTGAAACTTCAATGCTGCACAGGTGATTTTAGAAAGTTTCTATGCTGTATATGTAATTTTTTGTATTTTATATAATCCACTAATGTTAAACTAGCAAGTCATATTTGACAGTACATTATATTACAGTATTAAAGTTTTTTTAAACTGTGAGACAAAGTTGTCCAATTACAATATATATATACTAGTAACACGTACGTGCATTGCACGTGTGTAAATAAATTGTTAAAAAATTTAAATATAGAATTATTATAAATATTGTCGTTTCTATGGATTGAACTCAAGCAACCAAGAAAAATAACTCCAACCTTAACCACTTGAATTAGAATTGTTTAGTTGTAAATAAATAATATTAGATAGTTAAATAATTAGTAATCTTTAAAAAATAGTTAGTGAAGTATTTACAAACGACTTACACGGCTCAATTTTGAGTCGTTTCCAAGCCTCATTGTAAGAGTATATATATATATATATATATATATATATATATATATTGGAACCAGTAATTTTATTAATAAAAGAATAACTTAAACCTCAAGGCATTAATCCTGCCCCCCCCCCCCCGTTCCAGACCCCAAACATTGCACATTATTTTCAATATTAAGAATAATCTTATTCTGATTATTTATCAGGCCTTCGAATATGCAGTTGTTTCGCTCTCTCTATACGTGCCAAACTATAGCTGCAAGTCTTATGCGAGATTCACAATACCACGTGGCTCCTCTATTCATTGATGACATAATCTCCTGAGCCATAGACTCCATATCCCTCTGACCACTTGTATGCAAGTGCAAAGCCTCCGTCTGTACTCTCCATATTGGGGACATCGATGGACATATGAAGAATAAGTGCGTCAAGGTCTCATTGTCCCGCCCACACATCACACAACTTTGATATCCAATTTGTATACCAAACAGTGCTAGTCGATCCCGTGTCTGCAGTCTGCCCATCAGGAACCGATAGAAACACAGTTGGAACTTCTTTGCACTTTCTTTAGACCATAAAACCTCTGCCAGCTTCCATTTCTCATGCACCAACCCAATTTGCTTATATGTTATTGTGCAATCAAATCGGCCACTTGATGTATTATTCCAAACCAACCTGTCTCCGGGCAAGCTTGTGTCTATCAGGACCCGGCTGATGATAGCATGAAACCAACGAGCATAGCTATGTTCTTCTGTCCTCTACACTCCACCATTGATCATAATTGCCACCCTCTCCTTGCGATATGTTACATGGCCAATGTGTATACCAACCATATGCATTAGCCCTTCATGCTAAAGCCAAGGATCTAATCACATATCGGTCTCCATTCCATCCTTGAATACCCTAAAAATAGCTTGCTTTATTGCCCCTATATTTTAGTATTTGTTTGAAGGTTACTCGCCCCTATATTTTAGTATTTGTTTGAAGGTTACTGATTTATTATTATTGGAGGAATACGTCCACAAGTTATCCCTTTTAGGTATTTAACACTCATCCAAGTAACCCATAAGGAGTCCCCCTGCAGAAACTGCCATACCAGTTTTATCCCACTTTTCTTATCAGACGTAGTGGTGGTAATCCAACCGATCCTTCCTCCCTGTCACACCCTAGAACCATAATACTGGAGAGCAGGGGAATGAAACAGCCAACCATACCTTGTGGAATACCGAAGCAACCTATAATGTGTTAAGATTGTCTAGAGACAAGGGGGTGCATACTGCAATCAATTCTCCTAGGGTCAATAACTTCTATTGCCTCAATCATTCAAACACGTATCAATAACATAGAATATTTGAAAGTAAGCAGTAAGGCCATCACAAAAGTCGCATCAGAATATTCTAGAGATCTAGCGATATAGAATAATATGTCAGATACACAATCAAAAGTATACATGAAAGTGAGTAAGCTATTGTATGAATATAATAAATTTATGTAGGGAACTAGAGTCCAGATTCTCCGGATAACATATGTCGATTGGCTAAACGCCCAAAAGAATATAGTTTATAAAATATGAGCAGTAAAACAAGTAACCCACTCGTGACCCTCAGCAGCCATCCTTCTGGTGTGTGCCATCAGTGAGGGAGAAATAAGCTTGAGCCTCATGTGCTGACTCTAAACCTGGTCATGCAAAACAAGTGGGCTCAGACCGTAAATAGAAAATACCACAAAGGAAGCACAAAATAAAGAAAAAAATAGTTCTATAGCATGAGATACGTGAGCCAACATTCAATGGCTTATGTCCCCTCTAAGATATCATATGATACCCCTTTACCAAATAAGGACAAGAAGTGTCCTATCACATCAAGATAGAATACTTTCCTTGATTAAGGTCAAGCTAAAATAATTCTGCATTGTAGTTTCAGTCCACAGCCTATCGTAATATAACAGCGCAACCCAATAACCAAACAAGGACATGAGTTAAACTATCATGACACAACAACCTGTGTCCCTAATTCCATTCAACTGAAGGCATAATACGCAAGCACAGATAAAATATAAGAAATAATATAGCTTAAAATATAAGAAATAACATAGCTTTGGTCTATAGTTTATTGTAAAATAATGATGCAACCCAACAACCAAACAAGGACATGGGTTGAATCATCATACCACGATATCCCACTTTTCTGGCTAGACATATAATATAAGAAAATTAGACGGCCAATAATGTATTACGGTTTGATATGTGATCTCTGGGTTATCCCACTAATGCAATATGTGAGTATACTCAGATCGTGCCATAATCGAGCTGGGCTGGCTGAACAATGATCTACGAGCAAGTGTATATATAAAATGATGCACCAGTCCCTTACAAGGGCACTGAGCTAATTAATGATTAGTAACCGTTTTAGGATTTCTATAGGAAAGATACTAGCTCGGACTTATAGCTAAGTCAGATACTCCACTAGCGCGGATGATATAGAGTATCCTTGGTGGCCAGCCTTTACTCCCAGCTAATTTATGGTGGTTCGACAAGAATGATCTAGAGATACCGTTCCCTTCCAATGCCCTATAAATTAAGTTGTCTAGTTAACCTTAGGTTAATTAGAATCCCATGTCGTGGTCACATGAACATTCCTTCTTAGATGTCGTACTTTAAGTACAGGCACTTTTGATACGAATCCATATTGTCACTCGAAAGTTAAAGCTGGATTCATCCAACTATAATACAACAATCAATACTATCTAGCCACGACTAAAGTCACTGTCCAACTACCAGATCGGTGCATGAGAATAATTACATATATCACATAGTAAGAGTGTATGGACAAAGGCTCACCATATTTATATCTATCAAGTAGCAATCTCGGTACGATCAAGTGTATCAGCACAAATACAATAGTTAGGGTAGGAGCAAGTTCTAGAATCAAGATCATGGACAAGTTGTCACGTAGAAAGTTATTCATGACATGATAGTCAATCACTGGTCACATTAATTGTCACTTTATTATATTGATAGATGAGGATAAGAGTAGTGCAAGAATCCCTCGAGATCAGATTCAAAATCCTTAAACCAAATAAGGACCGAGATTGCAAACCCTCCCCCGAGTTGAACTACACCCCTTATTCTATCGAACGTATAATAAGGTGGTCAAGAAAAAATATTTTAATTAAAAAATTAGTAAATATAAGGCCACATCTACAAGGCTCACGTTAGGTGCTTAGTCCAATTTAGCACATAATCATATATGGGTCATAAAAGTCATTTCTAGGTTTAATGCATAGCATCACAATCAATCAATCAATTAAAAACATTAAATCAAGCAAGTGTCCGTGTGCAAGAAACATGATGCCGCAATAGACAGGGTGTCGCATGAAGTCAAGGCCGCATGCGATCGAGGCCGCATGGTTGACTTGGACGTATGGGCAAAGCAAAGTCCACTCTTTGGAAAACCTAAAATATGACCATCAATAAATACAAGTCAAAAGAAGTGACATAAAGTGATAGATGTGACTGATGTGACAAGCAATAAAGTGTGTAAGAAGATAAGACAAAATCATACAAAGTTGTGCTAAGTCGGTGAGAAGTTATGCGTTCAGAAGAAGAGAGACGCATAGGTCCTGGCCGCATGGTCGACGAGGACGCATACTCCTCTTGTCCACATACACACTTGGCCGCATAATATCTTTTGGGACTTAATAAATTTTTTTTAATTTGTGACGTTTTATTCGTCCAAGTTCATGCATTTGGACAAGGGACGCATGTGCAGATTCAGTCATGCGTCCAACAAGGTTGGTCGCATGCTGAATCGAGATGAGAAGTCCCGGTCGCATGGCACATAGTGCCATACATCGCTCCTTCATCTCCTCCAACAATAATTTTTCTGCCATGGCCAAAAGCTCAAAAATAAAAAAATATTTCTTCCATAAAAACCTTAAATGATACCCAAATCCAACAAAGTAAAGTTCAAACTACTCAAAATAAAGTGTTCATCAACATACAACAACATATTTTAAAAAATATTAGTTTTAGAAGATCAAAAACTAAGAAAACTTAATAACACATGGAAAGCTTCTAAACTAAAAGTCTAAATCTACATTAATCCATCCACCAAAATCGAATATACCAAATTCTAAATTTATGGAGAAACATATAATAAACATAATGGAACAATAAAATAGAGGATTTCTTTATTCCTCAAGCAAGATGTATTTGGCTATAGAGGGAGAGAGAAAACCTAAGAGAGAGAAGAATAAGGAGAAGAGAGAGAATAAAGTTGGATTATATATGAAGATTTTGAGGTTTGGACCATGGCTTCAACTCATGATCAAACAAAACCAAACAAATAAACCAAGAGCCAAGTGAACAAAAAAATGTGTCTAGTCTTTCTATAACATACAACTATGCTAGTAAAAAAATTAAATACGCTCTAAATATGAATATCGGGATCGGGGAGTGATACTCCCTCAGAAGACATAGAGTGTCCCAAGCAATAACATGCAATCCGCCCTACCAAATAAGTTTATGCATATCTTTTCCATTTTGGTAATTGTTGCCAGAAATAACATTATTAATTGGAGCCAGAAATTAGTGACTGTCATAATAACATATCCACTAATTCAATATGACCCCCAAACGATAATGTCTGAGCCTACCACCCCTCCAGTCAGCTCTGGATAAACTCCATATTGCTGTTGCATTCCACTTTTTTGGCATAGGTGATGAACAATGGAATTACCAGATATTTAACCAGTAATTCCCCTCTAGCGATATCAAGAATTACAGCTTGCTCCTCCTTTGTAGGAAACTATTTACTGAAGTAGACCTTGCTCTTGTCTCTGTTCAGCCGTAACCCCGTCTTGCTTCCAAAAATCTCCAACAAATTGGCAACAGCCTCGAGACCAGCTAAAGATGGCACTAGAAAAACTAACAGATCATTAGCATAAATAAGATATAAAATATGTTAATGTACCTGACCATACAGAGAGATAATTTGTTTTTGACTTACTACAACGTCCATCAAGCACGAGAAATACTCCATGACTAGAGTAGAAAGATACGGTGAGAGTGGGTCCCCTTGTCTAATCCACTTATTACTCATGAAGTAACTATAAGGTTGCTCTTTGATGAGAACAGAGAACTTAGTTGTCGTAATACACTCAAGAACTTGTGCCACCCACAGTCAGGCCCCAAAACTATAATAATAGAGAGCATGGGCTGACAAAGCCAGCTATGTATACCAGAGTACTCAGTACCCCGAGATACGGTCATGGATGTGAATAGACATGGGAGGTTAATATTATAAGCCATCAGTCAACCAAGGTCAAGAAATCCTAATTTCTCAATCACAATTAGAAATCCACAATATACAAGGAATATGACTATCAGAAGCAAGATAGTAAAGCATCCCAAACTATATATACATAGATGATCATAAAGCTAGTAATACAAAATAAAGAACTAGCAAGAGTAAAAGTCATACATGATCAACTCTAGTTATAGTCTAGAATACACTAATCATGTCATGCCTAGTAGACGATGTAACAAGTCCAAAATACAAGCTTACAAGTGATTGAGGCTAAATGCCTCAAAAGAATATGTACAATAAGTAGAAGAACAAGATAGAAATCCACTCAAATGGTCTGGTGCTCCGTGTGGTCACCATCCTCGAGAATGTACGGAAGATCTTCTGGCTCCGCTACAGGATCTAGCCAAGCAAAACCACTGTAGTCAAACCCAAATAGTAAGTACCACAAATGAGGCCAAACTATGAACTAAAACTAGCAATACAACACAAAGTTACAGGGTCGTAAGTAACATGTACTACCAGGAATAATATAAGATGCACCGAGAAACCAAAAATATCATTACCACATTTCTAGATAAGGATATTTTGGTCATTTATCATATTTATTAATTAGTGATTAAATATTTATATTAGGTGCTACTAGTTATTCTATTATGTAGTGCTATTTAATTATTTATTAGTGGGATAGCCTAAGTTATTTAAACTTGTCAATAGTAGACCCATTGGATTGTCATAACACATTAAGTCCAGAATTAGACTAAGTCCATTAGACCCTCTACTTTAATTAATTAAGGAGATTAGGTTAATCCTTATTAGTTTAGAGACTTTCCAATATATCACTCTCTAATTATTCCTCATAATTAACTAGTGGGGGTACATTAGGCATTGTAGGTTGCTTGGGAAGATGAAAAGAGGGGGCTGGTTATAATAGAGGGCTTTTCTCTCTCTCCTCTTCATTAGTTCATTTTATTTATATCCTCAATTGTGTTCTTCCCTAAATTAACTTATCCATCCACAAATTTAACCCAATTCACTCTCATTCCCTATTAGTTTTATCATCTAAGAAGCATTTGAGCTTGGATTATAAGGAATACTTGAAGGATGGAGGAGGAATTAACAAGGAAATTGTGTCATAATTGTGTCCATTGAGCATTTTATTGGAAATCTATCTCCCAATAGGTAAATTCTGAATCTACCCCTTAATTTTGACTTTAATGCATGCATTTAACCATTAGGAATCATCCATTAGCTTAGGGCTATCCATAGGATCAAAAACTAGGTTTATATGACTTGTATTATGGAAGTTATATGGTAATTTAAGTCCAATTAGAGAAAATTATGAGATTGACACATCAACTGTGTGTCAAGAGACCAATTAGATCTAATTAGACTTAGATCAGGGTTGTGGGACTAAGCACGTATCCACAATTGGACAAGAGTAGAGCGTATCATAGTATTTTACGATATGGTGTGATGTGGGGTTCATTTTAGGTTATTTGTGTAGTTACACTTCAATTTCTTTTGTAGCCAATTACCCGAGTTGTATTATAATGATTATAATATGTATATATGGGTAATATGGAGAATTGGGGGTTTTAGCATTCCAATTGAGTATGTATCATAGTGTCTCATCTAGTGTATGTCATATGTTTGGTATAATGACTAGTGTGTGTGTGTGCACATTTTGTGTGCCTTGGTAACTAGTTAGTGTGTCTTTATATGTGTGGCTCATAGCAGCAAGGTGGGGGAGTTTAGTTGTGTAAGCTTGGGAGTAAGGCACAACAGTTGGCCACTATGACAATGCACTGTGTGCATTGTCAATTGGGTAATAGGTGTCGGGTTCTTTCATGTATCAGTTCTTTTGGGCCATTAGCATCAAGCATTATATGTAGAAGGAAGTGGATAACAACTGCTTAGTAGCAACAATGCACCTTAAGTGCACTACATGATGGAACAATAGTCGGGTTGTGGGTATTTTAGCATCAGACCTTGCCTATATTGGTCACATACAAGTTCATGCCTTGTTGTCTATACAGGTATCAGACTGATATGTTTAAGTATCAATAGCAGTAGCAATAACAATGTTATAAGAAGTGGCAGTAGCAATAAGCAATAACAGTAGCACTAAGCAGTAGCAGTAGCAATAACCAATAGCAGTAGTAATAGTAGTAGCAATAAGCAGTAGCAGTAGCGATAGCAGTAGCAATAAGCAGTGGCAATAGCAGTAGCAGTAGCAATAAGAAGATGCAGTAGCAGCAGTAACAAGATGCATTAGCAGCAGCAACAAGATGCAATAGCAGTAGTAGCAGTGAGATGAGCATGAGATGGTGTGTTGAGTGATGGCATTAGATATGTATGTGTGGTTTGTATCTTGATGTTAGTTGTGGTATATTTCAGTTTAGAGGGGGAGTGTAAGGCAAATTGCAGAGAGTGCACACTCGAGCACTACAAGAGTGCATCCAGTATCTTAGAGCAGTAGTTGCACCAATAGTCATATGTACCTCAGTGCAGTACATGAAGGCTGGAGTTAGCAGCAGGTTGATGAAGGAAGTGAATGTAGTAGCAACAAAACTATAGTATTGTATTGTAATGGAGAAATTATGAAGTTGCACCAACTGTAATTTGTTGGGATGTATCAAACAATGGGATTTGGGTTACAAGTATAGTGATGATAGTACTAAATTAGTAGTTTTCAGTTAAAGTATTAGAGCATTGATAAGTATTAGTTATTAGTGTGTATCAGTTAGTAATATAAGTTAAGTTAGTATATGTAGATACGTAGAGTATCTTATTATATAGATATCAGTGTTATTAACTAATATAGCTAATTAGTAGCTCATATGAGTCTAATACACTAGTGTAGGCCTAGAGTTGACCAAGTTTGACTAGTTTGACCACAAAATTGAACCTTGACATAGCTTGACTAGTGAGACCTAGTATGAACCTAGAAAATCATCTTTAGTGCATTTTTAGCTCATTTATTATTCTTTACACCCATTGACATGAAATTCATATTTAGGTGTGTGTGGCACCAGCTCGGATACTGAGATATACCATTTGCTCAGGACCATAGGCCAGTATATTCTCTGATAGTTTTTTTATTAGATAGCCTCTATATTTTATGTATTTAGTATTGAGATATTTGATTCTTGACACGATAGTAGTTCATGGATTGATATACGTCGATCTTGGTCATGAGATGTTATTATTGTGGTTACTCAGAGATCGCCGTGTCATGATTCATAATTACTAAGTGATTACCATGATATCTTAGTGATTATATAGACCGTGATCATAGTGCATAATATTATAGACCGTGCAGTGTGATATACATGTTATAACGTGTTGGATCCGTGTACTAGTCGAAGGTTGGGGAAGTTTTACTAGATATGTGATCATACCTTATAGCCCAATATTTAGTGTAGCCCATGATAGTTAGCAGATCATGCAACTCACATGTGATCACGCTAGCTCACCTTTTATTGATAGCCCGTGTTAGGCCCAAGCCGATCATATTATCTTATTAATAGTTCAAGGAACATTTATTATATTATTTCCTTTATTCCAGTTAATTACATTGATATTCCTCATCATATTATTCTCAGTTCTTGCCATTATTTACCATGATGCTTCTTCTGGTGATATATGTTAGTTCAGTTATTTTTATCAATTATTTTTATTGGTATTATTGTTCCATAGTTTCTGTCAATTATTAGAACTGCTATTTGGGTTGTACTTTGCTCGAATCCTAACTAGATATACTTTTCAGATGATTCATTAGAGGACTGGTGTCGTATGCACTACGGACCAAAGGATGGTAAGCTAGTTGAGTTATCACCCGTAGAGCCTTTTGAGTTTGTACCAGCAGTTGATGAGGCATAGTTAGTTATTCATGATATTTTATATGTCAGTTAGATTTTGGCATTGTATTATTATTTGATGTCTTGTGTTGAGATTAGACTTGGACTTGTGATATATTATGACTTTATTTTTTTTTTTCTATTCTATATCTTGCCATATCATCCTCTAGTTTATTATTGTGATTGAGTAATGTTTACCATTATCATATTATCATATTGTCCCCCATTTGGGAGTTGAGATATCTTGACAGGTATATTATATATATTGTATGAGATATTTAGATAGTATTGTGGACGTAGAAAGCGTTCTACCGTCGATATTGTGGTATAGGCTGGACATACCCACGTACTCGTGCCCCTACACCGGGTGCATATTGTGTCACATTTTTGTGGTGGCCCACGCAGGTCTAGAAGTCTTCTGATAGTAGTACTCATACTTAGAGTATTACTATAATCCTGCTATAGGATATAGGACTAGGGATATAGGATGAGAGGATACTCAATCACTACTAAAAATATTTCTAATCTATTGAATTTGCTACCTTTATCATTCAGAATAATTATTTTCTTTAAAATATTATTGTCCTTCCTTGATGATATCGTATCTTACATAATATTGATTCCTTTGTTTGGAATCTATCTTCAGGATGTCGTCAAAGACCTAATTACAGCGCTCTGGAGCAGTTTCGGTGAGCGAGATATGTTAGTTCGTCACCTTAGAGAGAGACAACAACGACTGTTCCGCCTTCTTCCGCTCAGAGGTTTGTTTTACCAGTCCAGGTGGGCATATCAGCAGTAGATTTTGGGGGTTCTCCACCACTAGTTCTGAGGACTATTTTCTCAATCACAAAGGATCTTCCACCACTACCACCTAACAACAGATCGGACACAGATGTTTTCTATGTTCCAGGAAATGATGGCAGCACAAGAGACAGACGGATGTTCTATGTCAGGGTATCGAGAGTTCTCCCCAGTTAGCACTAGCTACTGTAGAGATGGTAGCACTTGTTCAGCCACAGACCGTACCTCTTTATCTTGTACTACACCAGCTAAGGCCAGGTACCATCATTGACTTCAAAAGGATGGGGCCCAAGGACTTCAGGGGCATCGAAGGGATATTGTATGCCGACGATTGGATCATGGACATTGAGAGGGCCCTGAGGCTAGCACAGATTCTGGAGGATTTACAGGTGGAGGCAGCGGACAGCTAGATGTTCGATATTGCTCTAACATGGTTTTGTACAAACCCGAGGATCGCGGCACCAGGACTGACTTAGAAATCTTTCAAAGAGCTTTTTAAGGAGAAGTTCTTTCCATATGTGGCTCTGAGTGCTCTAGAGAGCCAGTTCCTAGACCTCATCCAAGGAAATATGATGGTGGGCGAGTATGTAATAGAGTTATGCAGACTAGGAAGATTTTTATAGTGACAAAATCCTCTAGGAAAGGCCTACAAGTTTCGGAAGGGTTTGATCAAGGAGATCAAATCTCTCACTAGAGGATACCACACGGAGACATTTGAGGATATAATGATGGACGCACAAAGGGCAAAAGATGACTTGGATCTAAAATCCAAGATGATGCGAGACACATTAGACAGAGCTAGCAGTAGTGTGGGTCCAGCCAAACGACCCGACTTCCAGCAGCAGAAGCAGCAGTTTCATGCACGATTTCGAGCACCAGCGCAACAGGCATACCAGGCCCCAAGACTAGCACAGCAGGGCCAGCAATTTACACATTATGGAAAGATTAGACATACACGGGAAGTCTTCAGGAAGAGGCTTGGAGTGTGCCTCTATTACGGAGAGCCAGGCCACCAGTTGAGGCCACCTTCGGGACAACATGGGGGACCTTCTTTACAGACTCAGCAGCAGCATTTTGTCTAGCACCAGCAGTAGCAAAGAGGTGAACTACGAGGGCGAGCTTTTGCCATGACAGTTGAGGAGGAGAAGCCAGTTGGAGATATGATATCAGGTTTAGTTCTCCTTTATTCTATTATATCTTATAATTTATTTGATTATGGTGCTTTCTATTCTTTGTATCTGTATCTTTTTCTCTTAAACATCGATTAGGGGAAAAGCATTATCTTGGTCAATGATGTTTGCAAGGATCGAAGAGTTATACTGGGAGGTCGGGAGTTGAGCACGTGCTTACTCGTAATATGACTTCCAAGATACGATATTATACTCGGGATGGATTGGTTGAGTAGGCACCATGATAGTATAGATTGTCATAGAGGCAGAGTTTTATTTAGACCGCTAGGAGAGCCAGAGTTTGAGATTTCCAGAGAAGCAGTGGAGCAGAACGAGAATGCCATCTGTGGAACCATAGTGGAAGAGAAGGAGTTGGCACATCCGTTTATAGCAGAGTTTATAGATTTTTTTGGAGGAGTTATCGGGGGTGTTGCCAGACCGAGATATATAGTTTTTTATAGATTTGGTGCCAGGCACAAAGCCGATATCTTAATACATCTATAGAGTCAACAACAGCAAATTTGTAGAGTTGAAGAAGCAGGTGGATGAGTAGTAGGACAAAGGCTTCATTCGATTAAGTTTATTACCGTAGGGTGCACCTGTATTGTTTGTACCGAAGAAGGATGGGTCGGTACGCATGTATATCGACTACATTGCTCTGAACAACCTCACTATCAAGAACAAATACCCACTGTTGAGGATAGATGATCTCTTTGATCAGTTGAGTGGAGCGAAGGTATTTTCAAAGATAGACTTGAGGTCGGGTTACCACCAAGTAAAAGTGAAGAAGGAGGTCATTCCGAAGACAACTTTTCAGACTCGGTATGGCCAGTTTGAGTTCTTGGTGATGCCGTTTGGGCTGACCAATGCCTCGACGGTATTCCTGAATCTGATGAACAAGGTATTCCACCAGTACCTTGATAAGTTTATATGGTGGTATTTATTGATGATATTCTGATATATTCGAAGACCCCGGAGGAGCACGAAGAGCAGTTGAGGATAGTTCTGGAGACTTTCAGGAAGGAGAAGCTTTATGGCAAGCTTTCAAAGTGTGAGTTCTTCCTTGACAAAGTTGAATTTCTTGGGCATGTGATTATAGGTGACGGGATCTCAGTGGACCCGAAGAAGATTTCAATAGTGGACTCATGGGCGACTCCAAATTCAGTGGCGGAGATCAGAAGTTTTCTGGGGCTAGTAGGTTATTACAAGAGGTTTGTATAGGAATTCTCAAGGATTGCAGAGCCAATGACTAGGCTGACCAGGAAGGATATGGATTTTATTTGGACAGAGGAGAGTCATGCCGCTTTTGAGAAGCTGAAGAAGAGATTGACGACAACTCCAATATTGATGTTGCCATCAGGATTAGATGGATTCACTATCTATAGTGATGCTTCAGGGAAGGGTTTGGGTTTTATCTTACAACAGAATGGGAAGGTGAATGCCTATGCTTCTAGGCAATTACGTCCTCAAGAGAAGAAATATAATACCCACAATTTGGAGTTAGTAGCGATCATTTTTGCTTTAAAGCTATGTAAACACTATTTGTACGAGGAGCGTGTAGAGATCTTCATAGACCACAAGAACTTAAAGTACGTGTTTACCCAGAAAGAGCTAAACATGAGACAGTGATGGTGGTTGGAGTTGATGAAGGACTTCGATATATTATTGCACTACCATCCAAAAAAGGCCAATGTAGTCGTTGATGGCTTAAGCAGGTATCCAGTGGCTATGTGCTTGCCTACAGACAAATATTTATTGGCCGATCTTAAGAGCTTGGGTATTGAGGTGTTGGTACCAGGTGTCGAGATGCAGATGTGGGGACTGTAGATACAGTCAGAGATGATGGACAGGATTTGAGCTACGTAGTATAACAATTAGTCTATGAGGAGCATCAGAGCACATGTTTGGATGGGATTATCCGAGGACTTCAATATTGCTGAGGATGGATCACTACGGCAAGGTACCAGGTTGTGTGTGCCAAGTGTGACATTATGCAAGGAGGTTATTCAAATGACGCATTGATCATAGTACTCTATACATCTAGGTGGTAACAAGATGTATAAAGATCTGAGGGAACATATATGGTGGTATGGAATAAAGCGGGAGGTAGCGCACTTTGTATCTAGATATTTAGTGTGCCAATAGGTAAAGGCAGGGAGGCAGAGGCCAAGTGGTTTACTTAAACCTTTACCCATTTCAGAGTAAAAATGGGAGCATGTTACTATGGATTTTGTTTCAGAGCTTCGGCGTTCCCCAGGAGGTAAAGACGCAATTTGGGTCATTGTAGACAGGTTGACCAAATCAGCCCACTTCTTATCATTCAAAGTGGGTACGTCTACGGAGAAGCTAGTGGAGATGTAAGTACGAAAGATTGTCAGATTTTATGGAGTTTCTGTAAGCATTATCTCGGATCCGGATAGTCACTTTATATCCCACTTCTGGAGAAGTTTGCAGGCTAGCTTGGGCACCCAGCTCAAGTTCAGTACCGCATATCACCCTAGACAGACGGGCAGTCGGAAAGGACTAATTAGACTCTCGAGGATATGTTTCGCACTTGTGTTTTTGATTTCAGAGGTCCTTGGAAAGATCATCTTTACTTGGTAGAGTTTGCTTACAATAAAAGCTACTGGGCCAATATCGAGATGTCACCATTCGAGGCTTTATATGGACAGAGATATCGCACTCCTCTATCTTGGGATAATGTTGGTGAGAGAGTCTTGTTGGGACCATAGATGATTGTGGATGCAACTAAGAAGGTAAAGCTCATTAGGGATAGACTTCGGGTGGCGCAGGATAGACAACGATATTGGGCCGATAGCCACCGAAGACCTTTGGAATTTTAGGTATAGGTTTTGTTTGTATTGCTTGTGATTGCTTTATTTTAGGTTGAGTGTTAAGGCGGTATTTTATTCTAGGTTGGCGATCTGATATTCCTACAGATTTCTCCGACATGTGGCACTATTCGCTTTGGTAGAGGCGAAAAGCTTAGTCCAGGGTACATCGGACCCTTCGGTGTTATTTCGAGGGTCGGTACAGTGGCCTACAAACTAGACTTGTCGCCTACCCTAGAGGGAGTGCATGATGTATCCCATATGTCGTAGCTGAGACGGTACGTGGAAGATCCTAGTCACGTATTGGATCACTCAGAGATTGAGGTGGATCCGACTCTCAGCTACCCAAAGCAGCTAGAGGAGATCCTGGATCGCAGGGAGAAGGTGCTGCGAAACCAGATGATTCCCTTGGTATGCGACGCGTGGAGGCATCACTCGCTGGGAGAGTCTACCTGGGAGAGGGAAGCCGAGATGCGTGAACAATACCCTTATCTCTTTGAGCTGAGAGTTATCATTCTTTCTTGCTTGCTGTGATTGCTTGTTGTAGTACTAGTTCTTTCCTTAAATTTTGAGAATTTTTTTTTTCTAAGGAGTGTAGACTTATCACTACCATATTTCTAGAGGAGGATATTTTAGTTATTTAACATATTTATTAATTAGTGATTAAATATTTATATTAGGTGCTACTAGTTATTATATTATATAGTATTATTTAATTATTTATAAGTGGGCTAGCCTATGTTGTTTAGACTTGTCATTAGTGGACCCATTGGATTGTCATGACACATTGGGCCCAATATTAGACTAAGTCCATTAGATAATCTTCGTTAATTATTTAAGGAGATTAGCTTAATCCTAATTAGCTTAGAGACTTTTCAATATAGCCCTCTCTAATTATTTCTTATAATTAACTAGTGTGGGTACATTAGATATTATTGGTTGCTTACAAAGGGGAAAGAGGGGGGCGGCCATAATATAGGGCTTTTCTCTCTCTTCTCTTCATTAGTTTATTTCATTTAGATCTCCAATAGTGTTCTTCCCCAAATTGGCTTATCCCTCCAAAAATTTAATCCAATTCACTCACATTCCCTCTCAATTTTATCATCTAAGAAGCATTGGAGCTTAGATTGCAGGGAGCACTTGAAGAAGGAGGAATTGACAATAAAATTGTGTCATAATTGTGTCAATTGAGCATTTCATTGGAAATCTATCTCCCTATAGGTAAATTCTGAATCCATCCTTTAATTTAGACTATAATTCATGCATTTAACTATTAGAAATTATCCCTTGGCTTAGGGATACCCATAGGATCAAGAACTAGGTTCATATAACTTGTATTGTAGAATATATATAGTAATTTATGTCCAATTAGGGAGAATTATGAGATTGACACATCAAGTATGTTTCATAAGACCAATTAGATCTAATTAGACTTAGATCGAGGTTATTGGATAAAGTACTTGTCAATAATTGGACACGAGTAGAGTGTATCATAGTATTTTGTGATACGAGGTTCATTTTGGGTGATTTATGTTACACTTCAATTTCTTTTGTAGCAAGTTACCCTAGTTGTATTATAATGATTATAATATGTACTTATGGGTAAAATAGATAATTGGAGGTTTTAGAATTCTAATTGAGTATGTATCATAGTGTATCATAGAGTGCATGTCACATATTTGGTTTAATGACTAATGTATGTGTGCAAATTTAAAGTGTCTTGGTAACTGGCTAGTGTGTCTTTGTGGGTGCGGCACATAGCAGCAAGGTAGGGGAGTTTAGTTGTGCAAGTTTGGGAGTAAGGTACATCAGTTGACAACTGTGACAGTGCACTGTGTGCACTGTCAATTTGGTAATATGTATCGGGTTCCTTCATATATCAGTTCTTTTGGGCTATTAGCTTCAGGCATTAGATGTAGAAGAAAGTGGATAACAACTGCTCAGTAGCAGCAATGCACCTTAAGTGCATTACAGGATGGAGCAACAGTCGAGGTTTGGGTATTTTAGCATCAGACCATGCCTGTATTGGTTACATACAAGTTCATGCCTTGTTGTCTATACAAGTATTAGACTGATATGTTTAAGGATCAGTAGCAGTAGCAATAACAGTATTGTAAGCAGTACCAGTAGCAATAAGCAATAGCAGTAGAAATAAATAGTAGAAGTAGCAATAAGCAGTCTCAATAGAATTAGCAATAAGCAGTAGCAGTAGCGATAATAGTAACAATAAGCAGTGGTAGTAGCAATAGTAGTAGAAATAAGTTATGGCAGAAGCAGTAGTAGTAGCAGTAGCAGTAGCAATAAGCAGATACAGTAGCAACAACAAGAAGATGCATTAGAAGTAGCAACAAGATGCAATAGCAGTAGTAGCACTGAGATGAGCATGAGATGGTGTGTTGAGTGATGGCATTAGATATTTATGTGTGGTTTGTATCTTGATGTTAGTTGTCGTATATTTTAGTTTAGAGGGGAAGTGTAAGTCAAATTGCAGAGATGCACACTCGTGCACTGCAAGAGTGCATCCAGTATGTTAGAATAGTAGTTAAACTGTTAGTCATATATGCATCAGTGAAGTACGTGAAGGCTGGATTTAGCAGCACGTTGATAAAGGGAGTGAATGCAACAGCAATAATACCATAGTATTGTATTGCAATGGAGAAATTATGAAGTAGCAGCAACTCTAATTTGTTGGGGTCTATCAGACAATAGGATTTGGGTTACAAGTATAGTGATGATAGTACTAAATTAGTAGTTCTCAGTTAAAGTATTAGAGCATTGATAAGTATTAGTTATTAGTGTGTATCAGTTAGTAATATAAGTTAAGTTAGTATATGTAGATACATAGAGTATCATAGATATCGGTGTTATTAACTAATATAGCTAGTTAGTAGCTCATATGAGTCTAATAAACTAGCGTAGGCCTAGAGTTGACCAAGTTTGACTAGTTTGACCACAAATGCAAACCTTGACATAGCTTGACTAGTGAGATCTAGTATGGACCTAGAAAATCATCTTTAGTGCATTTTAGCTCATTATCATTCTTTGCACCCATTGACTTGAAATTCATATTTAGGTGTGTGTGACACCATCTCAGAAACCGAGATATACCTTTTTCTTAGGACCACAGGTGAGTACATTGTCTGATTGTTTTCTTATTTGATAGCCTCTATGTTTCATGTATTTAGTATTGAGATATTTAATTTTTGACACGATGGTTTCACGGATTGGTATACATCGATCTTGGTCATGAGATGTTATTTTCGCGGTTACTTAGTGATTGTTGTGTCGTGCTTCATGATTACCGTGATATCTTAGTGATTATATAGACCGTGATCATAGTGCATGATATTATAGACCGTACAGTATGATATACGTGTTATAAAGTTTTATGATTTTGGTCTGTGTACTAGTCGGGGTTGGGGAAGTATTAGTGGATATATGATCATACCTTATAGCCCGCGATTTAGTGTAACCAGAGATAGTTAGCAGATCATGCAACTCATGTGTGATCACGCTAGTTCACCTTTTATTGATAGCCCGTGTCAGGCCCAAGCCGATCATATTATCTTACTAATAATTCAAGACATATTTATTATATTATTTTCTTTATTCAGTTCATTAAATTGATGTTCCTCATCATATTATTCTCAGTTCTTGCAAATATTGACCATGATGCTTCTTCTCGTGATATATGCTAGTTCAATTATTTTTATAAATTATTTTTATTGCTATTGTTGTTCTATAGTTTCTGTCAATTAATGAAACAGCTATTTGGGTTATATTTTGCTCCAATCCTGACTGGATATTTTTTTAGATGATTCATTAGAGGACTGGTGTCCTACGCACTACGGACCACAGGATGTTGAGCCAGTTTACTGTAGACCCTGTTGAGTTAGTACAAGCAGTTGATGAGGCATAGTTAGTTATTCATGACATTGTATATGTCAGTTAGACTTTGGCATTATATTATTATTTGATATATGTGTTGATATTAGACTTAGACTTATGATATATTATGACTTTATCTCTTTCCTTCTATTCTATATCTTGCCATATCATCCTCTAGTTTGTTATTGTGATTGAGCATTGTTTACCATTATCATATTATCATATTGTCCTCCATTTGAGAGTTGAGATATCTTGACATATACATTATATATATATTGTATGAGATATTTAGATAGTATTGTGGACCTAGACATCGTTCTACCGCCGATACTACATCGTAGGCTGGATGTACCCACGTACTCGTACCCCTACACCGGGTACGGGTCATGAGAAAAAAATAAAAATGGAAACATATAAAGAAAACTAGACAGGTGACATGTACAGGATCAGGTGAACTTATACGGGAATATACAAAAGAAACAGAAGTATATAAGTAAATAGGTACATGTATAATATACAGTAAACTGAACAAGAAAAGTAAACTTGAACACAAATAGTATAGTGTTATGACAGTAGTTCAAAGGTAATATAGACGTGAACCAATGTCCGAAAAACTCATCGAGGGACAGTTTTTTGAGTGTGCTCTACCCAAGAATATAGATAGACCTGAGGGTTATTCCTCAGGGGAGATCGTTAGGCCGATATCTTAGAGGTAATATGGACATGTCTAGCGTCTAAAGAGACTGGTTTGGGTGGTCCCTGTGGGAGTGTGTAGATGTGTCATAACCCGAATCTGGTGTAGGGGCATGAGTACGTGGGTACGTCTAGCCTACGCCGCAACATCGGCGGTAGAATATTGTTTGGGTAAACTATCTATCTAGCAATCAAGATATAATAATAAAATATGAATACTCAAATCACAGATCTATAAGATGGAACAATCGCACAAATAAGATAAAAGAATTGAAGAGACAATACAACTCACAAGACAAGATAATATCCAATGAGTCATAGTAAGAAATACTAATAACAAAGCTGGAGGCAAATTCGGTACAAATAAATCTATCTACTGAGCTACGAGTCCTGGGTCGTCTGTCTCAATCGGGATGATACCCTCCTGAGCCAAATTCTTTGGCTCTAAGCCAACTACGTCCTGAGGCCTGTAGTGAGTGGGATACCAGTCCTCAATGTCATTTGAGAAAAATATATCTAGTCATGAAAGAAACAAAGTACATCTCTAACAACAGTTCCAATAAATGATGTAAACTATATAACAGTAAATAGAGCAAAATATACAATATATAATACAGGTACAAGAGATATGCAATATAAGAATACTGAAAATAAATACAAGAATGAGCATCATAGGAATTAACAAGAAATACTACTACTAAGTGAGTGAGTACCAGCTCAATATGTCATCGACTTGGAAACTTGCACAAGGATTATGGCCTAGTTAATCATACATGCGGTGTATGATTAACACTATTCAAGGAATAAGATATGCACAAGGAGGGTATGATCACATATCTATACTAAATACTCTCCGCCCCCGACTGGTATAGTGGATCCAACCATGGTACGTTATGACACGAGATTCACTGGGTAGGTAGCTAGTCTCCCCAAGAATCAATGTATGTACATGTACAAGAAGAAAAAGGAACAAGACTTGCACAAGATACACCATAAATATCAAGGAATAACATCTCATGATGAGATCCGGATATACCAATCCGTGTAAATATCGTGTCAAGAAATCAAGGATACCTACACTAAATATAAGAGACATAGAGGATATCATGAATGAGAAACTATCAGAGAATGTACTTACCTAGAATCCAGTGAACAATATCAAAGATATCCAGTACGGTACCTTGGAGACCTAAATATAGAATATTATATAAATACATAATTTTAGAATAAAAATAAGTTAAACTAGTCAAATTCTAGGTCATAAAGCTATTTTTAAGTCAAAACAGTCAAACTAGGTCAACTCTAGGTCAAACTATTCAAACTTGGTCAAACTAGCTATTTCTTGGTTGTATGAGTCTATTTCTAGGATATTGGGTCCATACACTATACTAGCTATACTAGGATACTAGGATACCAACAAAATACTGTATCATAAGATACACAAGCTATTAAATATGTAAATATTATAATATATATATATACAAGATAAAATATATATTACTCCTAGCCAAACTAATGCTAAGTGGATACCTTGGCTTTGAACCAAATACGATATCATACTACCTATATACCCATCTTGATATACAAACTCAATACCTTGAGTATAACCCAATATCTTGACATTACCTTGGTATCACAAGGTAATTCAATATTAAAATATAACTAACTACCCATACTCCTTACTATACACTAATATATATTTAAACTTATAACAATACTATATTAAACTAATATACCAACATAACCCTTCGGATATTCAATACCCGTACCCAAGATACCTCAACTCTTAATACCTTGATGTAGCTCAAGGTAATGTAGAAATAATACTAACCAAAGCTAACTAGTGCTTATATATATATATATATATATATATATATATATATATATATATATATATATATATATACACACACACACACACACACACACACACACACACACAAACTTACTAACAATATATACATAACAAACTAACTTACAAATATAAACTAACTAGCTATTGCTACTGCGGCTGCTTACCGCTGCTGCTGCTTATCGTTGCTGTCGCTGCTGCTTTCTGCTTCTACTGTTGCTGCTTACAGTTTTTTGCTTCTGCTGCCATTGCTTACTAATGCTGCTTCTGATTCGGCTTGCTGCTTCTGTTGCGGCTTGCTGCTTCTGTTGCTGCTTCTGCTTCTGCTGCGGCTTGCTGCTTCTGCTTGCCTCTTCTGCTGCTGCTTCTCAGCTTTTGTTGCTGCTGTAACCTCCGATTTCCAATTTCCAAAATAATTAGATTTTAATTTATTTTAAAATATCAAGTTTTATAAAATATTTCTCCTCGAAAATTTTTATTTGATTTTGAACGATGTTTGATTATAGAAGGTAATTTAAAAATCTTTTATAAAAAATCCTTTTTCCTAAATGTCGCCTTCTTATAAAATAAGTAAATAAATAAATAATAATATATATATTTCTAGTTTCAAATATTTATTGGCTTGAATCATAAAATTATTGTTTTAACTAAATATTTATTTAAAAGACTAGTTGATAAAATAAAATAGATTTTTATTTATTGGGATAGTAAATAAATAAATGTCATACTTTCTGAGATTTTTGCAAAATGTATTAATTAGTAGCTAATTTAAAATTTGCTAGCTTTCCTAAAAATATTTTCTGAAATTATAACCTTTGTTTCTTTAATTTTACAAGTCGCCATTTCCATTAACTAGCCCACACCCTTTCCCACATGAAGAACTTATTCATGTATTGATCTTGGCCATTCATTATTGGGCCAACCCGCAACCCTTTATCCCACACCATCTCTCCCTATTTAAGTCCCTCATCACATCTCCCTAGAAACCCTAATTTCCAATTTACTAGCTAGCCTCCACAAATTCCCAAAGCCAACAAGCCACCACCATTTTTGTGTGCTCGTGTCCGTGTGTCCAGCATCACCGTGTCAGCCGTGATGGCCTCGGGTCCGACCCCGGGTGTCCCACCGTATCCATTCATTTTCTGTGTCCAGTTACAACATTACAACCGATTTTGTGTCCGACACCATCTGGACACATCCACCCCTGTACAGTACTACATCAGATTCCCGTGTCCACACCCGGACACGTCCCCCACAACAAACCCTCGTGTCCATCCCGGACACGTACCCAGACCCTAAACCTAACCCTAACCCTAGAACAGCCGCCGGTGGCCGCCCAGATCCGCCGAGAAGTTCCCGCCGACCGCCTCGGATCTCCTCGGAACGAAGCCGTCGACTGCCTCCTCGAGCTGGCCCGCCGCCGCGGATCCCCGCCACCGCCGAGATCGAGCACCTGCCGCCTCGGGTTCGACCGCCACAGCAGATCCGCCGCCCTCGAGTCCGATTGCCGCCGACGACTGGGCCCCCTCGGCGTCGAGCGCCTGTCGTCGAGCTCGCCGTGGCCTCGAGCCGCCGCCTCCTCGAGGCCGCTGCCTCCTCGAAGCCGCCGCCGTCGCTTCAGACCGCCGCCGCTGAGTCGAGCCGCCGCCACAGATCCGCCGACGCCCTGCCGACTAGCCCCGGCGAACCCCGCGCCAACGCCGACGGAAAACCCCGTGAGCCTTTCCCCTTCTTTCGATTCAGAAGTTATTTTCATTTGGGAAAGGATTAGTTTAGTTAGATATTTAAATTAGTTAGTTAATTATAATTAATTAGTTAATTAATTAATTAAATTTAGTTTAGCTAATGATTTGAGTAGTTACTAATTAATAAACAGTAATTAGTTATTAATCAGGAATTTATTATTAACCAGTTAGTAAATATTAATCAATTAGTTTGGTATTTTCTTATAATTAGTTTAGTTAATTTGTAATTGATGTAGTAAATAAATGTAATTGGTTTAGTATATGTAATTAGCTAATTTTATGTAATTAGTTTATTTAGTTATAATTAAAAGGTTTTTGATTATGTTAAATATAATAAATCTTGGGTTTTATATTATTATTAAAAATATAGTTCCAATAATAAAATGAGTTCAAAATTAGTTTATATGGATCGGTAACCAATTTTACCATAAATGAAAATGTATTGGCTTTACGTAAATTCTAGATTTTTATAAATAAACCTTTAAATTGTAATTTTGTTCAAAAGGGAAGTTTTAACAATTATTGTTCAAAATGATTTCCAAATGATTTTTTTATAAATTAAGGAGTTACCTTAATAACAAACAAACGACCCTTAGCCTGGTATCCTTATCTCGGTTTTCGTGCCGAACTCCGATCTTGGACTTCTTTATATAGTTTCTAGCTATTTGGACTGCTCCGGATCCATTGGAAGTAACTGCTACTTCATTTGGGATCACCTTGAGAAGTGTGGCATTATATACATTTCCTTCATTAGTTAAATATGTATAAAATATATTTGATTGACATCTATATATATACAAATATGTATTTTGGTATAAAAATATATATAATTATATACATCTATTAGTGTGTATACACACATACGTATTTTGTACAAATACTAAGAGACACTTATGTATATATTATATACGTTTTATTGGTATATACTTGGAGTGTAAATGTATATTATATACGTGTCCCTACTAGATGACCCTAGTTGACTAGTGCCCTGCCTGACATGGCCCTGAGACCAGTATTTTGACTGTGTTAGTGTAGCATCTGATGCAAATGTGGTTTTGCTTGTGATATGTTATAGGACTGTTGGTTTACCCAGGGGACACTCTGGAACAGGACCTCGGTTTTCACCAGCTAAGGACCAAAGGCAAGTACATTCTCTGATTAGTTTCTAATTTATGATATCTCCTATGTTTACTGTATCTAGTGTAAATATCCATGTTCTTGACACATTGGTTACATGGATTGGTATACACGGATCTCGTCATGAGATGTTATTCCTTATTCATGGTGTAGCTTGTACAAGACTTGTTTCCTTGATATCTTGTGCATGTACAGACACTGATTCCCGGGGAGATTTGCTACCTCCTTAGGGAATCCCGTGCCATAGCGTACCATGATTGGATCTACTATACCAGTCGGGGGTTTGGGGAGTACTTTAGTGTAGATATGTGATTATACCCAACTTTATATGCACCATAGCTCACCCCACATCTCACGTCGGGTGCGGCCTGACCATTTACATGTCTCCTCACTGTTACATCGGTTAGCCCTACTAACCCATGTAATGAGTTTACATGCCTCGTCACTGTTACATCGGTTAGCCCTACTAACCCATGTAATGAGTTTACTAGTCCCAAGCCGATCACATGTTAAAGCTAGTACTCACACACTTAGTCATAGGATTCTTGCTCATTGACATATTGTTCTTTCCCTGCATTTACTTACAGTATTTCCAGTATTTCCTTCATTGTACATTTCTCGTACCTATACATGCATCTGGTATGTTTCCATCTAGAACTGCTACATAGTTTATGTCATTTATATAGAACTGCTAGTTAGAGATGTACTTTGCTCCTTCCTGACTGGAAAATATTTTTCCAGACTGTGACCTTAGTAGACCGGTTCCGACACTCTTGGAGATTGGAAGTTAATGATTGCAGGTATGATTATGTTGTCATTAGACTTGTATTGTATTCTTTTATTTCTTCAAATTTCTATCGTGCTGTAGTTGTGATTGAGTATGTTGTTCATTTTTATAGTATTATCCGAATCTCCTTATGGAGTTGGATACTAGCGTGAGATTGTTAGATAGTACTCGACCTAGACAGCGTTCTACCGCCGATGCTGCGGCGTAGGCTGGACGTACCCACGCACTCGTGCCCCTAAACCGGGTGCGGGTCGTGACACGTTTTAGTGGTGGCCCATGCAGGTCAGACTTCGCAAGTTGTGCGATGTCGTGGTAGTGCGACGTCATAGTTGTACTACTACTACGTGCCTGCTATTGAATATAGGACATAGGATGCTAGGATGAGAGAGGATACTCAATCACAAATTCTTGAAAGATTTCCTGGGATGACCCCATGAGAATCTTATTTTCAATTTAAATCTTTCCTTGTTTCCGTCCGCTCTCGCTTGTTGTTACTGAACTTGATTCTTGTTGACCAGTTATTAACTTAAATTCTTGGTATCATTGTTGAGTTGATTTCAAATTGAGATGAATTTTTACGGACTAGAATTTATGGTATCATCTGATGACATATATTGATGAGGACAGTGAGGAAGGTAAAACGTCTACTTTGGTTATGGAACCTAGAAATTATCGCAGCCATATTAGCTGTCGTGACGAGAACGTAGGAACCTAACTTGGATGTACATACTTTAGTTATGAGATTTAGAGTTTCTCGCAGCCATACCGGTTGGCGTGGCGAGTATTCTAGATGACATGATTATAGGGTTGTATACCTTAGTTACGGAACCTGTCGTTTATCGCATCTATGCTTACTGGCGTGGCGAGGATTCTGAGTGTCATGATTTCGGATAGACGTGTATGATTATCAGGTTGTATCTTAAATTGGTTCTTAAAATATCATCTCAAGACTTATCTATTTCTGTTATTCAGGACTTTGTTCCATCGCTTCTTTCTTTACTAGCAGTAAAGATACCCTCTGTCCTCAATTCAGTCTTTGAGCTCCTATTCCTTGAGGATTCCTTGTTAAGTATGATAATTAGTGACTTGTAATATTGTTTGTGTCTTGTATTAGTATTGACTGTGTTGCTGGTGAGTTGTAAGTGTTTCTTAGTTGGACATGTGAGCAGTAGGCCTTAATCTAGAGTTAGCCCTTAGCATAGTACCTTGTACCAATGATTCTAGGAATAGTGTCATTAGAGACTGAGAGTTAAGCAGAGTATAGAGTATCGGTGATAGTTCTCAGAGTTAGTATCAGAGCCAATTACCCGTCCTGGATAATCATGATTATGGAAATTGAGTGATTTATGTAAACAATTAAGTATCCAGGAATTGTGTTAAGGATTTATGGAGCATGATGTTCAATTTGATGATTAATATCGGAAGTGTTACAGGTAAGGAAATACATACGCATAAAGAGTTAATGAGGTGTCATGGGTAGAGAAATATTGGAATTGGTAATAAAAGTGGTTAAGCGTATCACGGGATAGTCTAATAGGCTTTAAAGGATTAAAGGAAATACCTATACAACCATCGAGATGAGGAACCATACACATACCCATGAGAGTAAAGAAACATGAGTGTTATAGAGGATACAGGTGATCATGAGTCTAATGAGCTTGATGAGATAATCCATTAATGCAGCTAGTGATATAATACCAAGAGTGCTAATGATTCTATATCAAGGATTAGTCAAGGATGACGTTAATAACAGTAAGCACTCTGTGTGTTGATAATTAGATGATATACCAATTGACATAAATTGAAATCAGGAAAGAAAACACAGTTGATGATAACTTTGATCATTGGAGGTAATAGTGCAAGTGATTCGGGCAGTACAAATTTAGTACACAATTATAGACACTAGATGCATTGAGTACACCCTGAGTATCAGAGACCGTGAGCATTGATATGTATATTTGTGAAATTATAAATTAAAAGGTGAAAATAAAATTTTATTTTTAGAATAATTGAGGAGTTGAGAGTTTGTCATTAAATTTTTGAGGATCTCAAATATGAATTCAATAAACATGGTTAAGGCTACAAAGATTTTAGAAGTGATTAAATTTTATTTCGATGTGAAGTATCTAATTTTGAGGAGGTATATGCAATTTTATTTTAAGTTGATCGGGAAGTTAAACCTTGACGATTATTTTGAGGATTAATTTTGGTAGATGAGAGATATGAATATTAATATATGATTAGTTGATATGGGTACCAGTGTACATGAATAGGAATTTGTTAGTGTGCTAGAGTTAAGTGTTTGTTAGAGATAGTAGACACTACAAGTAATATGTTAACATGATCCTTCTTCCTTCCTAATGTTCCTTTTCTTTCGCCTTTCGATTGATTGATTGATTTTCCTAGTACTGTGGTTCACATGCATGATTTTCTTGTTAGAATATAACTAGTAGTACCCCCTAACAGAGACTGAAATACCATGACAAAAGACACATGACCTATATTTTCTTAAATTGCATGGCTGTAGGTAGAGTTTTCTTAAACCATGATCATTGGGTTTTGACTATAGCAAAGATCTATGACGAGGTTATGACTGACAAAAGAGACACGAGGATTAAATTGTGGATGAGCATTAAATTAAATAAAGAATTTAAGGGTTGTTATAACGGAGTTGATGGATCATTGATTTTATGAAAATTGAGGTATGATTGAAATTCGAGGACAAACATTTACTTAAAGGGAGAATTAAGAAATTCACAGAGCCAAAAATTTGAGGATTTATTAATTTTAAGGAGGTCTTGATATGATTGAATTGATTATTAAAAATTTGAGAAATTTGAGAGATTATCATTTTATCTATTTGATTGCAAGGTAGAAATTTTATATAGTATGAATGTTGCATTGAAGATACTAGAAGCATCGCATCGTTGAGTATTGAGGAAAAAGAAAAGCAGGAAATAAAATCGTAAATGGAATAGTGTCAAATTAAATTCTTGGGATGAGGAGTTAGATTGGAATAAGCATCAATTGAATTTAGTTAGATGATTGATGAGTGTTAAAGTTAAATTTTGGGATACAGATTTTTTTAAGTTTTATAAATATGCATTGATTGGGTTTCAATTGAAGGATTGGATAGTAAATTTTGTATTTAGTTATTTACTCAAAAATTGAGAAGATTATGATACGACTGGAATTCAATTAAAATATTGAGGATTTGAGTAGTAAAATTTTACATTGGGATAATAAATTCAGAGGATGAAAAAATATATTAGTTCAAAATTCGGAAACACTATACACATGGATAAAGAAATATGGAATGAAATGAAGCTCATGGTAGAGAAGATTATAATATAATTGATTATGGGATCGTATAATTGAAGGTCGTAAGGTAAGATCATGGTATAATGAGGTTGTGATTTAAATTAAATCTTAACCATGACAATAACATTTGAAATCGAAGAAAATAATCGAGGTATAGTTGATGCTAAGATAAACAAACTCGAATTTGATGATAAGGATTTTGGACAGGTAATAAATTTTGATTCAGAAATTCTAAGATCTAATCTAATAAAGTTTGTGATATTAGTTAATGATGAATCACAAGATTGAGAAAAGTAAAATGAATGAGGATAAAAAGGAAGGATTATTTTCAGATGGTAGTAAAGACTACTCTTTTCTTTTTCCTAGAAATTAAGAAAGGCGATTAGATGTCTCTTGATTACATTCTAAAGGATGTATTTAAGTTTCTTAAATCAAATTGTCGATCGTATCTTTCGAATTAGCTATAACTTTCATGTCTATATCATTCTTTATACTGGGTCTTCCTTGGTTTAGTTACTTGAAAAGGTAACGTGCATTATTCCAATTATCTGTTTTTGTGATCGTGTCTACTTCCCAAAACCTAAACTTTCTAGAGGATTCAAGACCGAGCCATGATTCCTTCAAGTTATTCCTGTCTTAAACCATATTTTTCTTTTTCTTCATGTTTTCTTCTGTTTGGTAAGTATTCTCCTTATAAAAATATTTTCTTCAATGATATATTCATCATTATGAACAACAAAATTCTTCTATCCTAGTCATCCCTAAAATTTCGAGGACGAAATTTTTCTAAGGTGGATAGACTTGTAACCTCCGATTTCCAATTTCTAAAATAATTAGATTTTAATTTATTTTAAAATATCAAGTTTTATAAAATATTTCTCCTCGAAAATTTTTATTTGATTTTGAACGATGTTTGATTATAGAAGGTAATTTAAAAATCTTTTATAAAAAATCCTTTTTCCTAAATGTCGCCTTCTTATAAAATAAGTAAATAAATAAATAATAATATATATATTTCTAGTTTCAAATATTTATTGGCTTGAATCATAAAATTATTGTTTTAACTAAATATTTATTTAAAAGACTAGTTGATAAAATAAAATAGATTTTTATTTATTGGGATAGTAAATAAATAAATGTCATACTTTCTGAGATTTTTGCAAAATGTATTAATTAGTAGCTAATTTAAAATTTGCTAGCTTTCCTAAAAATATTTTCTGAAATTATAACCTTTGTTTCTTTAATTTTACAAGTAGCCATTTCCATTAACTAGCCCACACCCTTTCCCACATGAAGAACTTATTCATGTATTGATCTTGGCCATTCATTATTGGGCCAACCCGCAACCCTTTATCCCACACCATCTCTCCCTATTTAAGTCCCTCATCACATCTCCCTAGAAACCCTAATTTCCAATTTACTAGCTAGCCTCCACAAATTCCCAAAGCCAACAAGCCACCACCATTTTTGTGTGCTCGTGTCCGTGTGTCCAGCATCACCGTGTCAGCCGTGATGGCCTCGGGTCCGACCCCGGGTGTCCCACCGTATCCATTCATTTTCTGTGTCCAGTTACAATATTACAACCGAATTTTGTGTCCGACACCATCTGGACACATCCACCCCTGTACAGTACTACATCAGATTCCCGTGTCCACACCCGGACACGTCCCCCACAACAAACCCTCGTGTCCATCCCGGACACGTACCCAGACCCTAAACCTAACCCTAACCCTAGAACAGCCGCCGGTGGCCGCCCAGATCCGCCGAGAAGTTCCCGCCGACCGCCTCGGATCTCCTCGGAACGAAGCCGTCGACTGCCTCCTCGAGCTGGCCCGCCGCCGCGGATCCCCGCCACCGCCGAGATCGAGCACCTGCCGCCTCGGGTTCGACCGCCACAGCAGATCCGCCGCCCTCGAGTCCGATTGCCGCCGACGACTGGGCCCCCTCGGCGTCGAGCGCCTGTCGTCGAGCTCGCCGTGGCCTCGAGCCGCCGCCTCCTCGAGGCCGCTGCCTCCTCGAAGCCGCCGCCGTCGCTTCAGACCGCCGCCGCTGAGTCGAGCCGCCGCCACAGATCCGCCGACGCCCTGCCGACTAGCCCCGGCGAACCCCGCGCCAACGCCGACGGAAAACCCCGTGAGCCTTTCCCCTTCTTTCGATTCAGAAGTTATTTTCATTTGGGAAAGGATTAGTTTAGTTAGATATTTAAATTAGTTAGTTAATTATAATTAATTAGTTAATTAATTAATTAAATTTAGTTTAGCTAATGATTTGAGTAGTTACTAATTAATAAACAGTAATTAGTTATTAATCAGGAATTTATTATTAACCAGTTAGTAAATATTAATCAATTAGTTTGGTATTTTCTTATAATTAGTTTAGTTAATTTGTAATTGATGTAGTAAATAAATGTAATTGGTTTAGTATATGTAATTAGCTAATTTTATGTAATTAGTTTATTTAGTTATAATTAAAAGGTTTTTGATTATGTTAAATATAATAAATCTTGGGTTTTATATTATTATTAAAAATATAGTTCCAATAATAAAATGAGTTCAAAATTAGTTTATATGGATCGGTAACCAATTTTACCATAAATGAAAATGTATTGGCTTTACGTAAATTCTAGATTTTTATAAATAAACCTTTAAATTGTAATTTTGTTCAAAAGGGAAGTTTTAACAATTATTGTTCAAAATGATTTCCAAATGATTTTTTCATAAATTAAGGAGTTACCTTAATAACAAACAAACGACCCTTAGCCTGGTATCCTTATCTCGGTTTTCGTGCCGAACTCCGATCTTGGACTTCTTTATATAGTTTCTAGCTATTTGGACTGCTCCGGATCCATTGGAACTAACTGCTACTTCATTTGGGATCACCTTGAGAAGTGTGGCATTATATACATTTCCTTCATTAGTTAAATATGTATAAAATATATTTGATTGACATCTATATATATACAAATATGTATTTTGGTATAAAAATATATATAATTATATACATCTATTAGTGTGTATACACACATACGTATTTTGTACAAATACTAAGAGACACTTATGTATATATTATATACGTTTTATTGGTATATACTTGGAGTGTAAATGTATATTATATACGTGTCCCTACTAGATGACCCTAGTTGACTAGTGCCCTGCCTGACATGGCCCTGAGACCAGTATTTTGACTGTGTTAGTGTAGCATCTGATGCAAATGTGGTTTTGCTTGTGATATGTTATAGGACTGTTGGTTTACCCAGGGGACACTCTGGAACAGGACCTCGGTTTTCACCAGCTAAGGACCAAAGGCAAGTACATTCTCTGATTAGTTTCTAATTTATGATATCTCCTATGTTCACTGTATCTAGTGTAAATATCCATGTTCTTGACACATTGGTTACACGGATTGGTATACACGAATCTCGTCATGAGATGTTATTCCTTATTCATGGTGTAGCTTGTACAAGACTTGTTTCCTTGATATCTTGTGCATGTACAGACACTGATTCCCGGGGAGATTTGCTACCTCCTTAGGGAATCCCGTGCCATAGTGTACCATGATTGGATCTACTATACCAGTCGGGGGTTTGGGGAGTACTTTAGTGTAGATATGTGATCATACCCAACTTTATATGCACCATAGCTCACCCCACATCTCACGTCGGGTGCGGCCTGACCATTTACATGTCTCCTCACTGTTACATCGGTTAGCCCTACTAACCCATGTAATGAGTTTACTAGTCCCAAGCCGATCACATGTTAAAGCTAGTACTCACTCACTTAGTCATAGGATTCTTGCTCATTGACATATTGTTCTTTCCCTGCATTTACTTACAGTATTTCCAGTATTTCCTTCATTGTACATTTCTCGTACCTATACATGCATCTGGTATGTTTCCATCTAGAACTGCTACATAGTTTATGTCATTTATATAGAACTGCTAGTTAGAGATGTGCTTTGCTCCTTCCTGACTGGAAAATATTTTTCCAGACTGTGACCTTAGTAGACCGGTTCCGACACTCTTGGAGATTGGAAGTTAATGATTGCAGGTATGATTATGTTGTCATTAGACTTGTATTGTATTCTTTTATTTCTTCAAATTCCTATCGTGCTGTAGTTGTGATTGAGTATGTTGTTCATTTTTATAGTATTATCCGAATCTCCTTATGGAGTTGGATACTAGCGTGAGATTGTTAGATAGTACTCGACCTAGACAGCGTTCTACCGCCGATGCTGCGGCGTAGGCTGGACGTACCCACGCACTCGTGCCCCTAAACCGGGTGCGGGTCGTGATAGCTGCTGCTTCTCAGTGCTTCTCACCACTTTCTGGCTGCTTATTGACTGCTTATCACTGCTTCTTCTTCTCTCCTCTAGCTCACTTACACACATCTACACATCTAATACACACATACACTCACTCACATATTTATACATATATAAATATATATATATATCCCTATATATATATATATATATATATATATATATATATATATATATATATATGTGTGTGTGTGTGTGTGTGTGTGTGTGTGTGTGTGTGTGTGTGTCACTACATAACCACACTAGTGATGCACATACAACCTCTAATTCTCTCATGACCACCAATACATCAAATATAAATATAGAACATACATATAACTATATATATATATATCATATAACAATTATAATTACAATATTATAATAGCTATAACTAAGACAAATTGGATAAAAATGTAATAAAACAAACACGTGGAGTGCACCGTACCAGTATCACACTCATTCTATGATACACTTGCGATACGAGTCCACCATACCACCAAGCGTACCCCAACGGACACGAGCAAGTCTAAAATCATAATTATGAATAATACGAAGAGTTAGCTACTCAATTACGTGTCCGTGTCAAAATGTGACATGCTCAAACCCCCGTGTCGGAAGAAAGTCCCGAAATCAACCCATATCTCTAAATTATCGGGATACGGCTTACACATATCCAATGGACACGAAACTAGTAACACACAACCAAACACATGTTAATTTCGTCTAATTGACCTATTAACAAACACAAGATATGTCAATCTCGAAATTCTCCCAAAATTGACACAAAATACCACATAATTTTCTCCATAGGCCTTTTATAAACCTAATTCCAATTACTATGGTTAGCCTTAGTACATGGGAGGGTTCCTAATAATTAAATTATATATTTAGAGTCTAATTAGAGAGAAAAAACTGAATTATACCTATTGGGAGATGAATTCGCAATAAAATTACTAAATTGAGTGTAAAGAGCCTTCAACTTGTAGATCCTTGATCCTCCTTATAGATTCTTGTTTTCTCCTTGTAGATCTATGCTTTCTCCTTATTCTATAACCTCCAATGATGATTAGGTAAGAAATTAGGAAAAATTTTGGGTAGAATTTGATTTAGGAAAGAAAATTTTTGGAAAAGGGAAATTCTAGATCTAGATTTGAAATAAAAAATGAAGAGAGAGAGAGAGAGAGAGAGAGTCTCCCTCGATTCTCAACTAGGCCGGCCACTACCCCCTCCTCCAAGTCACTATAAAATGTTCAAAATACCCCTTGGGGCTTGTTATAAAGAAATTAATTAAGGAGGGAAGGTTCTAGTCTAATTGGTTTAACTAATTAATCCTCTTCCCAATAATTGGGCTTACTATTGGGCTCATTTCTAACTAAAATTAAATGTTGGTCCATGGATCTAATCTAAACTAGTTAGGTCCACTAACACAAGTCCAAAATAATATACTAACATCTAACAATAAATAATTAATACAATAAATAAATTTATAACATGCACAATATTTAATTAATTATGAAATGATAAAAATACCCTTTTCTATAAAATATGGTAGTGACAAGTCTACCCAGCTTAAAATAATTTTGTCCTCAAAATTCAAATACGAAACTACCCTAGAAATAAAAATAGAACAAAATTAGGAAAGAACATACCTCAAGGCACAAACGAATATGGGTAACGCTCTCGTATTTCATCCCCTCTCTCCCAGGTAGACTCATCCGGAAAGTGATGCCTCCATGAAACGCGTACCAAGAGAATGGTCTGGTTCCTCAACACCTTCTCTATCTGATCCAGAATCTCAACTGCCTGCTCTGGATAGCTAAGAGTAGGGCCCACCTTTATCTCCGTGTGATCCAACACGTGACTAGATCCGCCACGTACTATCTTAATTGTGATATATGAAACACGTTGTGCACCCCTTCAATGCAGGTGGCAAGTCTAGTCTATAAGCAACTGCACCGACCTTCTCAAGAATACTAAAAGGTTCGATCAATCGAGGATAAAGCTTCCCGCCTCTATTGAAATAAATTGTGCCTCGTGTCGGAGAAATCCTCAGAAATACCAAACCACCAACCTAGAATAAAACACAACCTTAAGAACTTAATCTATAACAAACAACCAATATCAAGCACAAAATAAAAATATAAAACTATACCTTAAACTCCGAAGGTCTCCGGTGGGTATTGGCCCAATGTCGTTGTCTGTCCTGCCCACTCGAAGTGTGAGCACCCTGATTTTTATATATGGTTAGTTCAGTAATTAATAATATTTTTTTTATTTTAATATTTATTCGATAATTGCATTAAATTTTGGAAACTAACCCCCATGGTTGTAAGATCTTGAGTACAATACTAGCCTTTTTCTTTCAACCAACCTAGCATGCTCGACTTAGACGAGTCAAATTAGGCTCCTGTCATGACTGTCCCTCACAAATTCGTAATCCCATGACTCATTTTGGTCGCACAACTTTCGTGACACAATTACGAGAAAACGATAATTTAATTAACCATTTACGTGGCATATAATTTTAACACGCCACACCAACCCATTGATCCCAACTAAATCTATGCTATGATCCTAACTGGTCCTATTACGGACATGACACTCGAGTTGCATTATTCGAACCCCCTACACGCTCCCATTTAATATTAAGTAAAAAATAGAATTTATGGATTTATTTAATTATTTTAATATCCATTAATATTTAGTAAATATATTTTTACTTAATATAAATTGGTTATAGATTATTTATTGGAGGAAATATAAATTTTCTAGAATTTTTTCAAGTGCCTAACTATTTTTGGGAATTTTTTGCATTTAATTATTGAATAAATAAAAGAATAAAATAAATAGAAAATAACCGAAACCCTACCCAAAACCCAATAATCCTAAACTCTAACAAACCCAACTCCTCCCCTTTTCCACGCACAGCAAACCCCCCCTCTTCTCTCCTATATGTATATATATATACACAATACAAAATACCCAAACCCAAACCCGAACCCAAACCCAAACCCAAAATCTAATCCCAGACCACTCGCCGCCTCCGACGACCTCCGCTCGCCGCCTGCAGCAACCCCGTCGTACCGCCGCGTCGCCTCGCCGCGCCGTGCAGCCGCACCGTCGTCCGCCCCCCCGCGCGCACACACAACACAATTGTTGCCCCTACTTCGTGCACATCTTCCGCCCTCCTCGCTCGTTCGATTCTCGTCCCGTCTTCGCTGGTATGTTCACAACCGAACCCTCTAGGATTCCCTTCAAGTGGAACGAATTTAGATACCCCGGTTTGATCGAAAAATAGACCGGAAGTTGGCAGAAAAACTGTTCAAAAATAGTTCAGAATTTTGATCCAAACCCCCATGTTCATGTCCAATTTTTTACCATCGCGTTAATTATTTTTAAAATATAATTGAAGGGACTTCTTCACAATATAACCAAGATTTTTACTGTTCTTTTAGTTTTTATTAGTTTGCTATAATGGTTAAATTATTCTTGTTCTAAAACGACTAACAACTTAATTTAAAACACCCAAATCTTGTGATATGGGGTGCGTCCCACCAAATAAAGTAACTTCATCGTATGTTAGTTGCATCGAAAGGCGCGTAACATAAATACGGACGTGTGGACTTTTGTGGAACTTGATTTGGATGTGCGTGCACACCGGAATCAACGCGTATCCGCCAAAAAATGCTATATTGGCCTGTTCAGACACTCGCCATAACTTCGTGTGTACTTATCATTTTGCAACGAAACTTACGCCATCGGATTCACAGCATTATATTGGTCCTATGACCCAAGTTTGGTTCGATTCTAAGAATACTGACGAAACGTCGTTTCGTGGGCCCCACGGTTCCACATGACGAACGATTTCGTGATCGGCTCATCAGAATCCAATTTTGGACATTCTATTGGGTTCGTGCCATCTTTGTGGATTCGTAGACACTAAGTTTGACGAATTTGGAGAACTTAAGTCTCTAGCACATTTTTTGGTGCAAAGTGGGCCACATATGGACCCCGCTTTGACCCAAAACTGTCAATTTTGCCCCTATATCCAAATTAGACTTATGGGTAGTCAATCCTACCTATTTCAAGTATTCTGAGAATATTGGTGATGTTTGTTTCAGTATACGAAGGTGTACGTGCATATTTTACTTTCCCAGGAGCAGTTGACGGAGTTTAGAACCCAGGCAAGTGTACCTTGCCAAACCTGCAGAGATCCTGTTATATTACTTGCTTATATTATTTTATTTTATATACTTTTGTGATGTCTCTTGTTCAACCTAGGACCGTGAGACATTGCTTAGCATCCGAACAAGATTCGGGTTTCGACGCCGTACACGGAGTCGTGCAACGTCACTTAGAGAGTTGATTCTGCGATCCTATATTTTTACGTGCTTGCTTTACCAAGTAAGCCATACCGTAAGACACTTGACACTATTTCATGCGACAAAATTTTTCCTGAGATGTTTATGGTGATTCTGTATAGGCTTACAGGATTCGTGACATGAGACTTGCATATTACATGGATATTACTATGACTCGTTGTACTAGATAGAGGTCATGATCTTGCTTATTATGGACATGAGACGTCATGGACATGAGACATGAGATTACATTGGGTGGGAAGAGACACACAGTGTCACGCCCCAGTCCCAAATTACCAAGGGACTAGCCAAGTGGCAATGGCCAACAGCACACTCCAATGGGCAAACCCAATTTAAAGGACTCGTTAGAGTGTACTTAAGCTGTAAAACAAATATAATGGACTACGATACATATCATAGTCTAATTTCTAATCTCATCCATAGAAGGTAAACACAATTTAATATGTCATACTAATCAAAAGAGAAATATAATCCAACAACAAGTCTCAATAAAAATGTCTCGGGAATAACCCGATAATAAGTTTAATACAGTAATCCAAGAGTCAGGAAATAGAGTATCTAAAAATAGATATAACTGAGTATATAACAAAATACTCAGAAGAAATTCTCTGGCATCACCTCGTCCTCGGGTTTTGGTACTGCTCCAACGTCAGCTCCTGTCCCATATACCTCAGGGTAAATCTTCTCTGCTATACCTGGGGACATAATCCGGATCCAGGTCCTTAGGGGACATAGCAAGGTACAAGAATAACTCAAGCCAATAAAATACAGCATATAAAAATATATCAACAGGGCAAACCATGTAACTAGCTATGTGATATAAAAATAAGAGCATAACTAGTACTCCGGCTGAGACTACTACAAGCTCTGTATCAGGGAGCCGGTAGCAGCAATATCACGTAATGGGCCAAGCTCTGATATAGAGGCTAAAGCACCACAATAATAAATATATATGTATGTAATCAGCCTGTAGCCTGTGTGTCTCTTCCTACCCAATATAATCATACGTCTCATTTCTACGACGTCTCATGTCCATAACACGCAAGATCATGACCTCTAGCTAGTACATCAAGTCATAATTATCTATATATATGCAAGTCTTATGACACGAATCCTGAAAGCCTATACAGAATCACCATAAATAACTGAGAAAAGATTCTTGTCACTACCACATTCTAAAATAGGGGTATTTTTATCTTTTTATTATTTATAAGTATTTTGTATATTTTATTATATATATATATATATATATATATATATATATATATATATATATATATAATATAGTGTTCTTTAATGTATGGGTTAATGGACTAGACCTACAAACCCACTAGATGAACCCTGACTAAATTATAGGATTATGGATTTTAATTAGCATTTTTTAGGATTAAATATTGGGATTATAATTTATTACTGTGATTTTATTGTTGTGCATTTCCGTTGCTTCGATATTGGGAGCGTTACACTAGCTTTTGCCTTCCAACAAATTTTATACCCTTGTCCTAGACGTGCCAGTCTTCCATTTTGACCTTTGTGTAACTCATAAATATGCCCTCTTGTACTTCATTTTAGTCTCACAATATTCATCGCAAACGTTATTTTTTAAAATTCAAATAAATTCAACTTTGCACCTTTGTGCATTCCAATCAAAATTGGAGAGACAATCTCGCCCAGTTTTCTGCAACCCAAATTATGACAATATTCTATTCTGAGTCTTATACGTCCATGACCCTTGTGTCCCACCTAATTTTAACCCTATGTACTTCTAATTAATTTAAGAACACCATTTATATTAATTTTAATTAAATTGGTGTAAGGACCCAACTTAACCCAAAACTAGACCCACCACCAAACCAAACCCCCATTCACACCCTCAAGACTCATACTAAATACCAAACACCCTTTTTAGCTACTACATCACACCAAATATGGTATTTTCCCTCATTAAATTCTAATTCCCACTTGACCCGTCCAACACTCTCTCTCTCCCCTTTTGTTTGTGCACTTTCCTTCATATTAAATCTTGGCCCTTCATTCAAAATGAAGCATCATCCTGACCACACACACCCTCCTATATAATCATTCATCCTAACCCCTTTCCCAATGAGCCAACCCCATCCCAAGGAATACATGGCCGACCCTAATTCCTAGGTTGTCATCACCCTCTTCTCCCTCATGCAAAACTCTGTATTATTATTTTCTACATCATCATCACCATCCCCCTTCTTCCAAAAACCGAAACCAAACCCTAGACTTCTCCCATACCACCTTCCCGGCCAACTCTGGCCTCTTCCCCGACTCTCCGCCGGAGCAGCAGCCTCGACCACCACCCCGACTTCTACTAATCATCATACTCCTCTTCCCAACCTTCCTCCGCCGGAGCCCAACAACACCGCCATCATTAACACCATCCCCGCCGGATCACCATCTTCTCCGACTTTCAACCGCCTGAACAGCCGCTCGACTTCCCCGTTCTTCTCCACTTCCCCTCGACTACCCTGCCACCGTCGACCACAGCTCCACCACCACGACTATCTACACCACCATCATCATCTTCCATCTCCGCCAACACACATCAGCCTCCGACCGCCCGAGGACACCGTACCACCATCACCACTGTCTCGACCACCCTCTTCTTCTTCATCTCCTCCTCACTACCAGCCTCCTCCGCCGAGCATGACCCCGACAGCAGTGACTACCCCGACTTCCTTCATTCCCTCCACCACCTCATCATCACCACCGAGCCCCTCGACTCCCCTCGCTTGAACTCCCAACCGCCGACTGAACCATCTCTCCCATCTCCACCATCGTCGACATCTTCATCACCCTCAACCTTCACCACCGTTCTCCTCCATCATCCACCGGACCACCATCTCCGCCGAGACCCGCTGACATCGCCACCGAATAACCTATATCGCCTGATCCCTCCTCGACGACACAACAGCGACCTCCATCATCATCACCATCATCATCATTATCATCATCATCATCATTATCATCACCATCATCATCACCAACATCATCATCATCATCGTCGTCATCATCATCATCACCACCCTGGCCGGAGTCCGAGCACCATCTCCTGTCAGCATCAGCCTCCCTCAACCCCGTGCACGCACATGTTCGGACTTGCCTTCTTCGTGATTTTATGTGTGCATGTGTAAGTAATATTATAGTTAGCATACTTTATGGGAGTTTGGTTGGTTGCATCACCCTATGTTAGTAACCTAATAACTAGTGTGTGTATCTGCATGTATGATTGGTATCTAGTATTAGTAAATTACTTCATGGGAAATTAGGTTTAATAGTAATTACTTCCATAGTCAGTAGGTTTAGAAATTATTTGAATAGCAATTAGGTTTATTATTACTTTATGGGAATTAAATTATTAGTTGTGAATATCACATATTTATATATGTTAGGTATGACCCTAGGTGTATTAATATAAATATGAGTAGTGGGTAATACTGTGTAATGTGTATAGATACTATATATATATATAAGTATTTCGATAACTCATTGCCTGGGGTATCTAACCTACTAGCTAGACCATGTATTAGTGCTACACGAGATTTGGAGATTTGGACACTATATTAGTGTTAGTTGTTGTCTTGTTGTACACAGTATTCGAGGACATGACCCCTGTGCATTTAGACGTGCACACTTGACCCTACTAGTTGACCAGTTATCACCCTTGCACAGTTTTTGAGTGCAGTGCAATTTGTGTTTACGTACGTACTAGTATAACGACTAATGTTATTGTATTATATTATATAAATATAGGACCACTGGATCATCCTGCGAGACTTCAGGAGCAGGATATTGGTATTGCCAGCTCAGGACCACAGACGAGTACATTCTCTGATTATTTCCGTTATATGATAATTTCTATAATTCAAGTATTTAGAAATGTTACATCTGATTCTTGACACTGTGCTACACGGACTAGTATATAGATTGGATCTGCAGTCATGAGATGTTACATTGGTTACCTTATTGACATTATATACGATATTAATATTAGACATTGATATTAGACATTGTACATGATATATTGGACATTGCTCGGGTATCGTGACGTGTCATGGTTGTATCCACTGTACTAGTTGGGGGCGGAGAAATTGCTAGTGAGAGATATGATCATAACCCTATCGTACAAGTATAAAATTATGTTAGTGTTAATCATACACCTCACTTATGATTAGCTAGGCCATATAGCACTCGTACATGTTCCCAAGCCGAGCACATATCGAAGCTACTATTTCAAATACTTAGAATAAGTTTAGTTCTTCAATTCAGTTCATATACTACATCACTCCGTATATGATATTGTAGTTCTTTCTCTTTATTTCATATATGCACTGACTGTACCATATTGCCTATATTGCCTGTTCTCTTTATTTTGCCATTGTATTTATTTATTGTCTTCTCTCAGTATATAGCATCATCTATTTATTGTTTTATAGTCCTTGTCAATTAATTAGAACTGTTATTGGGTTGTACTTCACTCCAATTCTTACTGGATATATTTTTCCAGACTGCGACTTAGAGGACTGGTATCCGACATATTATGGACCACAGGGAGAGTAGCTACAGACTTGGACCTTGTAGCTCAGGTGTGATTCCGGGAGGTCTAGCCGAGATTACTAGTTATTCAGTTAGTTTCTTTTAGCAGTTTATGGTACCAGATTTATTTCTGGCATATATTGAGACTTGGACGTTATTGTTTGAGTTAGACTATTTTTGTTTAGACTTGTGTTGCATTTCGTTTATTTTCTTCGATATCTTATCGTGCTTTAGTTCTTTTATTGAGTAATTTTCATATTATACTGTGATATCTATGTCTCCTAATGGAGTTGGATATTCGTGTGAGATTGATTAGATAGTATTGTGACCTAGACAGCGTTCTACCGTCGATGCTGCAGCGTTGGCTCGACGTACCCACGTACTCGTGCCCCTATATCGGGTGCAGGTCGTAACACGTTTTTAGTGGTGGCCCATGCAAGTCAGCTTCGCAAGTAGTGTGGTATCATGGTAGTGCGACGTCTTAGTTGTACTACTGCGTTCCTGCGATAGGATATATGACATAAGATACTAGGATGAGAGCGAATATTCAATCACAACTAGGAACATTTCCTATCTATTTATCTTGTTATCCTTATTTCTCATGAATATTGCTTCCTTTCAAATTTTACCTTCCTCCTCCACCAACTCTGCTTCCCGGAGGTCTGCCCGTTGATGGAACACAGATGTTTACTTTGATCCAGGGCATGATAGATGCCCAAAGAGTGACGGCAGATGCTCAGCAAGTTCAAGATGAGGTTCAAAGGGTACAGGTAGAGGCGTACTAAGCACAGACTGAACTGATGAGAGAGAGCATAGAGAACGCTCACCAGATGGCACTACCGGCAGTTGAAAGAGTTGCCCAGCAGTTTCCTGGCCAGCAACAACAGCAGAGACCAGGCACTATAGTGGACTTCAAGAGGATGATGCCTCGAGAGCTCAAAGGCACCGAGGGGATACTCTATGCTGACAACTGGTTAGAGGATATAGAGAGAAACCTGTGATTGGCCAAGATTTCGAAGAGCTTACAAATAGAGGCGGCCGACATTAAGATGTTCGATATCACACTCATGTGGTATCACACAGAGCCAAGACTTACTGCTTAAGGAAATATTTGGGAGACCATCAAGGAGCTTTTCAAGGAGAAGTTTTTTCCTGACGTGGCCCTGGGAGCTTTGGAGAGTCAGTTTCATGACTTGGTCCAAGGAAACATGTTGGTAGACGAGTACGCTGCAAAATTTTGTCGATTGACCCATTTTGTATCATCTATGATTCGGGATCCAGGGGATCGAGCCCGAAAGTTTAGAAAGGGGCTGACGAGAGAGATTAGGTCGTGCATTTCTGGTCATCGTATCGCTACCTTTGATGATATCTTAATGGATGCCCAGATTACAGAAGAGGATCTGGATCTCAGGCCTAATAGGAGTCATAATATTTCTGGAGATACGAGTGGTAGCGCAGGACCCGCTAAGTGTCCCCATATTCAGTAGCAACCGAGGACGTTTTAGTATAATCACCAGCAGTACCAGGCACCGGTTCGTATTGAACAGGATCAGCAGCAGCCTCCGAGAGAGACACAACAGACTTGTCATTTCTGTAAGAATCCAGGTTACCTTTGGAAGAGCTATAGATTGAGGCTAGGACTTTGTTTGCACTGTGGCACTGCAGGACATCGAGTGAGGGATTGTCTTCTATTTCCTTATCTTCTCGGACAGCGTGCAGCTCCAAATCATAGAGATCCAGTTAGGCCACCTGTGGAACAACATATTTCTCAGCACTTGCGGAGTGAGCCACCCCAGCAGGACGGGGCATTTACGATGACGTTCGAGGAGACCGATACTGCAGGTGATGGGTTAGCAGGTTCTGTTCTGTTCTTTCCATCTGTTCCTTTTCGTCTATTTGATTGATTGATTGATTCCTAAGTACCGTAGCTTGTATCAGTGATTTTTTGCTAGAATATAGTTAGTAGTACACCCTGACAGAGACTGTAATACCATGACAAAATAGACCATAACCATGCATGTTTTACCTAGATTTCATATTGTATGACTGTAGGTAAAATTTTCTTAGACCTTGATTGTTGGGGGTTTGACCATAGTGAAGATTAATGAAGAAGTTATGACTGGACAGAGAGAGACAAGGTGTCTTAAATTTTGAGGACAAAATTTTTCTAAGGAGGGTAGACTTGTCACTATCACATTCTAAAATAGGGGTATTTTTGTCTTTTTATTATTTATAAGTATTGTGTATATTTTATTTTATATATTGTATGATATATTATGTATGTATATATATATATATATATGTATATATATAATGTTCTTTAATGTATGGGTTAGTGGACAAGACCTAGAAACCCACTAGATGAACCCTTGACTAAATTATAGGATTATGGATTTTAATTAGCATTTTTGGGATTAAATATTGGGATTATAATTTATTACTGTGATTTTATTGTTGTGCCTTACCGTTGCTTCGATATTGGGAGCGCAACACTAGCTTTTGCCTTCCAACAAATTTTACACCCTAGTCCTAGACGTGCCAGTCTTCCATTCTGACCTTTGTGTAACTCATAAATATGCCCTCTTGCGCTTCATTTTAGTCGCACAATATTCGTCGCAGACGTTATTTTTTAAAATCCAAATAAATTCAACTTTGCACCTTTGTACGTTTCAATCGAAATTGGAGACACAATCTCGACCCATTTTGTGCAACCCAAATTAAGACAATATTCTATTCTGAGTCTTCTACGTCCATGATACTTGTGTCCTACCTAATTATAAACCTATGTACTTCAAATTAATTTAAGAACACCATTTACATTAATTTTAATTAAATTGGTGTAAGGACACAACTTAACCCAAAACTAGATCCAACACCAAACCAAACCCCCATTCACACCCTCAAGACTCATACTAAACACCACACACCCTTTTTAGCCACTACATCACACCAAACATGGTGTTTTCCCTCATTAAATCCCAATTCCCACTTTCTGTGCAATTTTTTAATTGGTGAGGACTTTATGCAAAAGTGCAATAAGGTGTCCACCTCCCATTGGACCCAACAAATGAAGAACCAACACCCTCCCTCTTTGACTGGTCTAACCCTCTCTCTCTCCCCTTTTGTTTGTGCACTTTCCTTCATATTAAATCTTGGCCATTCATTCAAAATGAAGCATCATCCTGACTACACACACCCTCCTATATAATCACTCATCGTAACCCCTTTCCCAATGAGCCAGCCCCATCCTAAGGAACACATGGCCGACCCTAATTCCTAGGTTGTCATCACCCTCTTCTTCCTCATGCAAAACTCCTTATCATTATTTTCTACATCATCATCACCATCCCCCTTCTTCCAAAAGCAGAAACCAAACCCTAGACTTCTCCCTCACCACCTTCTCGGCCAACTCCGGCCTCTTCCCCTACTCTCCGTCGGAGTAGCAGCCTCGACCACCACCCCGACTTCTCCCCATCAACATACTCCTCTTCTCGACCTTCCTCCGTCGGAGCCCAACAGCACTGCCACCATTAACACCATCCCAACCGGATCACCATATCCCCCGACTTCCAACCGCCTGAGCAGCCACTCGACTTCCCCGTTCTCCTCCACTTCCCCTCGACTACCCCGCCACCATCGACCACAGCTCCACCACTACGACTATCTACACCACCATCATAATCTTCCATCCCCGCCAACACACAGCACCCTCCGACCGCCCGAGGATACCGCACCGCCATCACCACTGTCTCAACCACCCTCTTCTTCTTTATCTCCTCCTCACCGCCGGCCTCCTCCGTCGAGCATGACCCCGACAGCAACGACCACCCCGACTTCCTTTATTCCCTCCACAACCTTGTCATCACCACCGAGCCCCTCGACTCCCCTCACCTGAACTCCCAACCGCCGACTGGACCATCTCTCCCATCTCCACCATCGTCGACATCTTCATCACCCTCAACCTTCACCACCATTTTCCTCTACCATCCATCGACCACCATCACCGTCGAGATCCGCTGACATCGCCACCGAACAACCCATATCCCCTGAACCCTCCTCGATGACACAGCAGTGACCTCCATCATCATCACCATTATTATCATCATCATCATCATCATCATCATCATTATCATCATCACCATCATCATCATCATCATCATCATCATTATTATCACCATCATCATCATCATCGTCATCATCATCATCATCACCACCCTCGTCGGAGTCCGAGCACCATCTCCAGTCAGCATCAGCCTCCCTCGACCCCGTGCACACACAAGTTCGGACTTGCCTTCTTCGTGATTTTATGTGTGCATGTGTGAATAATATTAGGGTTAGCATACTTCATGGGAGTTTGGTTGGTTGCATGACCCTATGTTAGTAACCTAATAACTAGTGTGTGTATGTGTATGTATGATTGGTATCTAGTATTAGTAAATTACTTCATGGGAAATTAGGTTTAATAGTAATTACTTCCATAGTCATTAGGTTTAGAAATTATTTGAATAGCAATTAGATTTATTATTACTTTATGGGAATTAAATTGTTAGTTGTGAATATCACATATTTATATATGTTAGGTATGACCCTAGGTGTATTAATATAAATATGAGCAGTGGGTAAAACTATGTAATGTGTATAGGTACTATATATATATTTAAGTATTTTGATAACTTAGTGCCTAGGGTATCTAACCTACTAGCTAGACCATGTGTTAGTGCTATACGAGATTTAGAGATTTGAACACTGTGTTAGTGTTAGTTATTGCCTTGTTATACACTGTATTCGAGGATATGACACCTGTGCATTTAGACGTGCACACTTGACCCTGCTAGTTGACTAGTTATCACCCTTGTGCAGTTTTCGAGTGCAGTATAATTTGTGTTTACGTACGTACTAGTATAACGACTGATGTTATTGTATTATATTATATAAATATAGGACCATTGGATCGTCCTACGAGACTTTGGGAGCAGGATATTGGTATTGCCAGCTCAGGACCACAGGCGAGTACATTCTCTGATAATTTTCATTATTTAATAATTTCTATAATTCAAGTATTTAGAAATATTACATCTGATTCTTGACACTGTACTACACGGACTAGTATATAGATTAGATCTGCAGTCATAAGATGTTACATTGGTTATCTTATTGATATTGTATACGACATTGATATTAGACATTGATATTAGATATTGTACATGATATATTGGACATTGCTCGTGTATCGTGATGTGTCATGGTTAGATCCACTGTACTAGTTGGTGGCGGAGAAATTGCTAATGAGAGATGTGATCATAACCCTATCGTACAAATATAAAATCATGTTAGTGTTAATCATACACCTCACTTATGATTAACAGGCCATATAGCACTCGTACATGTTCCCAAGCCGATCACTTATCGAAGCTACTATTTCAAACACTTAGAATAAGTTCAGTTCTTCAATTCAGTTCATATACTACATCACTCCGTATATGATATTGTAGTTCTTTCTCTTTATTTCATATATGCACTGACTGTACCATATTGCCTATATTGCATTTTCTCTTTATTTTGCCATTGCATTTATTTATTGTCTTCTCTCAGTATGTAGCATCATCTATTTATTGTTTTATAGTCCTTGTCAATTAATTGGAACTGTTATTGGGTTATACTTCGCTCCAATCCTGACTGGATATATTTTTCCAGACTGCGACTTAGAGGACTGTTGTCCGTCATATTATGGACCACAGGGAGAGTAGTTACAGACTTGGATCTTGTAGCTCAGGTGTGATTCCGGGAGGTCTAGCCGAGATCACTAGTTATTCAGTTAGTTTCTTTTAGCAGTTTATGGTATCGGATTTATTTCTGGCATATATTGAGACTTGGATGTTATTGTTTGAGTTAGACTATTTTTTTTAGACTTGTGTTGCATTTCATTTATTTTTTTGATATCTTATCGTGCTTTAGTTCTGTGATTGAGTAATTTTTATATTATATTGTGATATCTGTGTCTCCTTATTGAGTTGGATATTCGTGTGAGATTGATTAGATAGTATTGTGACCTAGACAACGTTCTACCGTCGATGCTGCGGCATAGGCTGAACGTACCCACGTACTCGTGCCACTATATTGGGTGCGGGTCATGACAATTCTGTCTCATGAATAGTATCAAGTGTCCTATGGTATGACGTACTTGAATAAGCAAGCACGAAAATATAGGATCGTAATATCAACTCTCTAAGTGACGTTATACGACTCCGCGTACGGCATCGACATCCGAATATTGTTCGGACGTTAAGCAATGTCTCACGGTCCTAGGTTGAACCAATATATCACAGAAGTATTTATATATATATATATATATAACTTAAGCAAACAATATCAGATAAACTATTGCAAGTTTGGCAAGGTACACTTGCCTGGGTTCTAAACTCCTTTAATTGCTCCTGTAACAGTAAAATATCCAGGTACGCCTTCGGATGCTGAAATAAATATTACCACCGTTCTCAGAATACATGAAATAGCTATGATTGACTACCCATAAGTCCAATTTGGATATAGGACAGAATTGACAGTTTCTGGTTAAAGTGGGGTCCACATGTGGCGCACTTCGCACAGAAAAATATGCCAGAGATAAAATTCATCAAATTCGTCAAACTTCGTATCTACGAGTCCATAACGATCATACGAGCCCAACAGAACGTCCATAACTGGATTCCGATGAGCCGATCACAAAATCGCCCGTCAAGTGGAGCCGTGGGGCCCACAAAAATGGGGTTTCGTTAACGTTCACAAAATCGAACCAAACTTGGGTCACAGGACCAGCATAACGCTGTGAATCTGATGGTGTAAGTTTTGTTGCAAAATGATAAGTACACACAAAGTTACAACGAGTGTCAGAACAGACTGATACGCTACTTTTTGACGGATACGCATTGATTCCGGTGTGCACGCACATCCAAATCAACTTTCGTAAAATTCTACATGTCCGCATTGACGATACGTGCCTTTCGATGTAATTCGCACATGATAAAGTTGTCTCGTTTGGCGGAATGCATTCAGTTTTAGGAAATTTTGGATTTTGAAAACCAATATTTTGGTCAACTTTAACTACGAAGAAAATATAACTTACAGCAAATTAAATTAAACTAATTAATGAAATTTAATCTTGGTTATGTTGTCTAATTTACTGCTCAAGTAAAATTTAAAAATATTAACTAGGTTGGAAGAAAAATGGCCATGAACATAGGGGTTCGAGATAATTTCCAGAACAAAAAATTGGATTATTTTTTCTGTTTTGCGTCGCAATTTGCGACCGACATTGTACACGATCTCCCGAACTAATTATACAGAGTTTGAGATGGTCACGTGATCTTCTCATAGGATTTGACAGAACGGTATTTGGATTAATATGCAGGGAGATACGTCAGCGGGAAGAGGCATACCTCGCTGCTTGGCTGCTACTAGTGAAATAGGGCGGGTCTGCGGCAACGTTCGTCGACGGTGTACGGCAGCGTGCGGTTGTGGCCATTTGAGCTCATCTGGAGGTTGGGGAGATGCGGGTGGATGGTGCATATAAGGTGGAGTGGGGGGGTTTCATAAGGGAACGAGGGGGGGGTCGCAAGGGTTTTGGGAACGGGGGGGGGGGTCGTGCGGGTGCTATAGGGAGAGGGGTTAGCGGGTCGGGTCAGGTCGGGTCGGGTACGGGTAGGATCTAAATCCAATAGGGTGGGGTTGGTTCGGTTGGGTTCAGATTGGTTTGGTTTGGTTTGGTTCAAGTCTGGTTCGGTTTGGTTTATCTAAAAATAATATTTTTTAGCTATAAAAAATAGTTTTTGAGCCCAATAAATTTCAAAAAAATACTCAATATCATATTATTAATTATACACTAAAAAATATAATTTTTACAATATTTTAAAACTTAATTTAATACACAAAAATATTAATCCCTGAAGAACATTTATTATAATTAAAGAAAATTACAGAAAGAACTCGATAATTTATAATTAAAATTTTAAAAATCTGGTTGTTTACACACAGGCTACAGGCTGATTATTTATATATATACTAATGGAGGTGCCTTAGACTCTAGCTCAGATCTTTGGCACATATATTAGAGTCATGATACTACTTGCTACTATGGGCTCCCCGACCCAGAGCCTGTAGTGGTCTGAGTACTAGTGATGCTCTCATTTGTATTTCACTTAGCTGGTTACATAGATTGCCCTGAGGATCTGTTTATATTTACTTGCTGTATTTTATTTGGCTTGAGTGTTTATTTTACCTTGTTATGTCCCCTGAGGACCTGGATCCGGATTATATCCCCAGGTGTAGACGAGGAGAGCTATCCTGAGGTTTACGGGACAGGTGCTACTATTGGAGACGTACACGTTGCAGAGGACAAGGTTGTTCCGGAGGACTTCTCTTGAGCACATAGTATTCTTACCATTCTTTATTTATGCTTAGTGTTCTGGGATATTTGATCTTCTAGTGACTCTGGATATTGTACTTGGATTTTTTTTCCTTTCCATTTTGATAATTTATATTGCTTTGGTTGGACAGATCATTTTATATTTTTGTGACTGAACTTATTTCTTTGTAATTTCGTTACTTATTGTGGATGAGATTAGATATATAGACTGTGACAGGTATTCGTAGACCATTATATTTGTTTATAGCTAAGTGCACTCTAAAGGGTCCATTAAATTGGGTTTGTCCATTGGAGTTGTGCTGCTAGCCATTGCCACATGGCTAGTCCCTCGATATTTTGGGACTAGGGCGTGACATAGTTTTTATGATGGCCCATGCAGGTCTAGGACTATATTGCTTTGGTTTCAACTAACGAACTGAGCAACTTGTGATTAGGATATGATAAGTTATAGGATCTCATCCACATATTGACACGTTCTTGACCTCTATATCGGATTCAAAATAATTTCTTGACTTGTATCCTGCCTTGATTCCTCTGTGCGCCTCTCATAGTATACTTTGGATGCAGAGTGATGGATCCACGAACCAGCAACGAGATCCCGTAGGTGTACCACAAGGTGCTGTGGTCACCTACGACGATGGGGTGACACCATTGGATGGAGATCCATCCACTAAACAAAGCAATCAAACAGATCAGCACGCATTGAGGTTCCGGCGAGACGATATTCTACCACCACCACAGTTTACTCCACCAATGCCCATTTTCTATCAGGAAAGCCTATGGACGGACATCAGATGTTCTAAATATTCTATGCAATGATATAAGCACAACAATAAGTTCATCAAGAGGCCCAGCAATGCCAGGCGAAGAAGTTCTTTGACGGACTTAGCTTTGAGCTACAGAGATTAATCAGCTCCATTGCAACTACTTCTTACACGGACGTCCTTGTTATAGCCCGACCCATGGAGCATATCACAAGGAGAGATTCCAGCCAAAAGCGGCTGCATGCACTAGCACCAGACCGAGCACAGCAGGGAGGAGTTACAAAGCGACCACAGTTGAATCCACCACAGAGAGCATTTACACCCCTAGCACTAGTCCTTCCTACTTGTCACTACTGTGGCAAGATAGGCCATATTGAGAAGGAATACAGATAAAAATGGGGATTATGTTTAGCTTGCGGATCCTGCCAGCATTCAACCATGGATTGCCCTGAGCGTCGAGAGAGAGCACTGATGATTCATCGACCAGCCCTACCAGCACCAACACTAGCACCAGGACTCCCTACTTGTCATTATTGTGGCAAGGTAGGCCATCTCGCCAAGGAATATCGACACAAATTAGAATTGTGCTTGGTTTGCGAATCCAGCCAACATTCAGCCAGAAATTGCACGGATCATCAAGGCGAAACACCGATGGTTCACCGACGAGCACCAGTGGTTAACCGACAAGTTTTACCAGCACCGGGAGGATATCAGCCAAAGCCACCCTTGGCATCACAGATAACACTCTTTCAGCAGGCCCAGCAACAACATAGGGCACCACCACAGGAACATGGACAGGATTTTCGGATGACAGTGGAGGAGGCATGGACTCGAGTAGTAGCGAGCATGGCTAAGATTTAGTCTTATCATAGCTAGCTATAGTAATAAATATTCCTGGTAATGCTTTAGCATGTGCCTGTTCGTTCTATTCCCTAGTCTATACCTAGTATTATGTTAGCATGAACTTGTTAGTCTAAATTAGTAATATGTAAGTGGTACCCAAGTTTTCAGAAGTTGTTGTTGATCCTCGCTCTAATCCGACTCCTTTACTCTTGAGTTGCTTATGTCTCATTGCCTAGGAAAAAGTTTTTATTGCTTTCCTATGTGTTCTGCTTGAACAAAACTCTCACCTTTACTCTCAATTTTTCCTTGTTCATGGTCCTTTATCCTTAGTGTTGTGCTTCAACAAATGTTATGCGACCGCGTCATCTCTTCTGGAGCAAACCTTTCCTGACCAGTTATGTTTCATTTTTCTTAATTGCGAGGACACAATACTTTTAAGGTGGGTAGATTGTGAGCACCCTAATTTTAAATAGGGTTAGTTCGGTAATTAATAATTCTTCTTTTTACTTTAATATTTATTCGATAATTTCATTGAACTTTAGAAACCAACCCCCATGGTTTTAAGATCTTGAGTGCCACACTAGCCTTTCCCTTTCAACCAACCTAGCATGCTCGACTTAGACGAGTCAAATTAGGCTCCTGTCGTGACTATCCCTCACAAATTTACAATCCCATGACTCATTTTGGTCGCACAACTTTCGCGACACAAATACGAAAAAATAATAATTTAATAAACCATTTAGTCGTGGCGTACGATTTTAACACGCCACACCAACCCATTGATCCCAACTAAATCTATGCTATGAGCCTAACTGGTCCTACTATGCACATGACACTCGAGTTGCGTTATTCAAACCCCATGCACGCTCCCAATTTAATATTAAGTAAAAATTAGAATTTATGGATTTATTTAATTATTTAATATTCATTAATATTTTGTAAATATATTTTTAATTAATATAAATTGGTTGTATATTATTTATTTGAGGAAATATAAAATTTTTAGAATTTTTTCAAGTGCCTAACTATTTTTGGGAATTTTCTGCATTTAATTATTGAATAAGTAAAAATAAAACAAAAGAAAAAGAAATAGAAAATAACCCAAACCCTACCCAAAACCCAATAATCCTAAACTCTAACAAACCTAACTCCTCCCATTTTCCAGGCACAGCAAACCACCCCCCTTTTCTCTCCTATATGTATATATATATATATATATACATATATATATATATACATATATATATATATACATATATATATATATACATATATATATATATATATACACACACACACACACACAATACAAAACACCAAAAACCAAACCCTAACTCTAATCCCAGACCACCCGCCGCCTCCGGCCGAACTTCGACCGCGGCCTACAGCAACCCCGCCGCGCTGCTGCACTGCCGTCCGCCCCCCCCCCCCCGCGCGCACACACAACACAGTTTTGGCCCCTACTTCGTGCATAGGTTTTGCCCTCCTCGCTTGTCTGATTCTCATCCCGTCTTCGCTGGTATGTTCACAACCTAACCCTCTAGAATTTCCTTCAAGTAGAACAAATTTAGGCACCCCGATTTGATAAAAAAATCAACAGGAAGTTGGCCGAAAAACTGTTCGAAAACAATTCAAAATTTTGATCCAAACCCCCATGTTCATGTCCAATTTTCTACCATCTCGTTAATTATTTTCAAAATATAATTGAAGGGACTTCTTCACAATATAACCAATATTTTTACTGTTCTTTTAATTTTTATCAGTTTGCTATAATGGTTAAATTATTCTTGTTCCAAAATGACCAAAAACTTATTTTTAAAACACCCAAATCTTACGATACAGGGTGCATCCCGCCAAATGAGGTAACTTCGTCACGTGCGAGTTGCATCGAATGGTGCGTAATATAAATACGGACTTGTGGACTTTTGCAAAACTTGATTTGGATGTGCGTGCACACCAAAATCAACGCATATTCGCTGAAAAATATCGTATCGACCTCTTCTAACACTCGTCATAACTTCGTATGTACTTCGTAGCGTTACACTGGCCATATGACCCAAGTTTGGTTCGATTCTGAGAACGTTGATGAAACATCATTTCGTAGGCCCTACGGTTCCACATGACGGGCGAGTTCGTGATCGGCTCATCGAAATCTAGTTCTGGACATTCTATTAGATTTGTGCCATCATTCTGGATTCGTAGACACTAAGTTTGATGTTGGAGAATTTAGTCTCTGGCATATTTTTTGGTGCGAAGTGGGCTACAGGTGGACCCCTCTTTGACCCAAAACTGTCAAATTTGCCTCTGTGTCCAAATTAGACTTATGTGTAGTCAATCCTAGCTATTTTAAATATTCTGAGAACAATGGTGATGTTTGTTTCAGCATCCAGAGGTGTACGTGCAGATTCTACTTTCCCAGGAGAAGTTGACGGAGTTCATAACCCAAGCAAGTGTACCTTGCCAAACCAGCAGAGATTATGTTATATTACTTGCTTGTGTTCTTTTATTATGTATACTTCTATGATGTATCTTGTTCAACCTGGGACCGTGAGATGTTTCTTAGCGTCCGAATAAGATTCGAGTGTCGACGTCGTACAGGGAGTCGTACAACGTCACTTAGAGAGTTGATTTTACGATCCTATATTTTTACGTGCTTGCTTTACCAAATATGCCATACCGTAGGACACTTGACACTATTTTATGTGACAAAATCTTTCCTGAGATATTCATGGTGATTCTGTATAGGCTTACAGGATTCGTGACATGAGACTTGCATATTACATGGATATTACTATGACTCGTTATACTAGCTAGAGGTCATGATCTTGCGTGTTATGGACATAAGACATCGTGGACATGAGATATGAGATTACATTAGGTGAGGAGAGACACAAGGCTACATGCTGATTATTTATATATATACTACTGGAGGTGTCTTAGACTCTGGCTCAGATCTTTGGCACATATACTAGAGTCGTAATACTACTTGCTGCTATGGGCTCCCCGACACAGAGCCTATAGTGGTCTCAGCCTGAGTACTAGTGATGCTCTTATTTGCATTTCACTTAGCTGGTTACATAGATTGCCCTTAGGATCTGTTTATATTTACTTGCTGTATTTTATTTGGCTTGAGTATTTAATGTACCTTACTATGTCCCCTGAGGACCTGGATCCGGTTTATGTCCCCCGATGTAGACGAGGAGAGCTATCCCGAGGTTTATGGAACATGTGCTACTATTGGAGACGTACAGGTTGCAAAGGACGAGGTTGTTCCGGAGGACTTCTCTTGAGCACACAGTATTCTTACTATTCATTATTTATGCATAGTGTTCTTGGATATTTAATCTTGTTATGACTCTGGATATTGTACTTGGATTTATTTTCCTTTCCATTTTGATAACGGGTTCTACCCCGTGACATTATTTATATTGCTTTGGTTGGATAGATCATTTTATATTATTGTGACTAGACTTGTCTCTTTATGATTTTGTTACTTATTGTGAATAAGATTAGATATATAGACTGTGATAGGTATTCATAGACCATTGTATTTGTTTTACACCTTAAGTGCACTCTAAAGGGTCCACTGAATTGGGTTTGCCTATTGGAGTTGTGTTGCTGGCCATTGCCACGTTGCTAGTCCCTCGATATTTTGGGACTGAGGCATGACATAAAGTCTGTCTCTGATCAGCTTTACCTGCTCCGCTGCATCCACAACCATCTCTGGCCCTAGCAAAACTCTCTCTCCAATATCGTCCCATGATAAGGGAATACGACATCTTCGACCATACAGAGCCTCAAATGGTGACATCTCTATACTAGCCTGGTAGCTGTTGTTGTAAGCAAACTCTACAAAATGGAGATGGTCCTCGCAAGATCCCTCGAAATCTAATATACAGGTGCACATTATATCCTCGAGAGCCTGAATGGTCCTCTCTGACTGCCCATCCGTCTGGGGTTGATATGCAGTACTGAACTTATGCTGGGTGCCCAAACTCGCCTGCAAACTCCTTCAAAAATAAGAAGTAAAAAGATCATCCCAATCCGAGACTATGCTGACGGGAACCCCATGTATCCTGACGATTTGCTTCACATATATCTCTGCCAGCTTCTCCATAGACAAACCTACCTTGAAAGGCAAAAAGTGGGCTGACTTGGAGATCGCGTCTTTCCCTTATGGAGATCGTGGAAGTCCGGACACAAAATCTATAGTAATGTGCTCCCACTTCCACTCTAGAATGGGTAATGGCTGAAGTAAACCACCTGGCCTCTGCCTCTCGGCTCTCACCTGCTGACACACTAAGCATCTGGATACAAACTATGCCACTTCCCTCTTCATGCCATACCACCACACACTTTCTCGCCTAACCCGATACATCTTGTTGGAACCTGGATGCATGGAATCCTGAGAGGGATGCACTTCTTGCAATACCTTCTCACACAGCTATCCACTAGGCACACATAATCTAACACCATGCCATAAAGAACCATCCTCAAAAATGGTGAAATCATCCTCCAATCCTGCTATAACTTGAGATCTGATGCCCCTCAGAGATACATCCTCATACTGGGCTACCTTGATCCTGTCCATCAATTCTGAGTGTATCTGCAACCCCCACATCTGCATGGCAAAACCAGAAACTATCACCTCAATGCCCAATCTCTCCAAGTCCTCCAACAAATACCGATCCTACGTCAACAACATAGCTATCGGATACCTCCTCAAGGCATCGGCAACTACATTGGCTTTCCCATGATGATACTGCAAAGATATCTCAAAATCCTTCATTATTTTCAGCCACCGATGCTGCTTCATATTCAACTCCTTAAGAGTGAAAATGTACTTCAAGCTCTTATGGTCTATGAAGATCTTCATACGCTCTCCTTACAAATAGTATTTCCATAACTTTAAGGAAAAGATGACTACTGCAAACTCCAAATCGTGGGTAGGATATTTCTTCTTATGAGGACGCAATTGCCAGGATGCATAGACAATCACTTTCCTATTCTGCTGATGAACACAACCCAGCCATTTTCCTGATGCATCACTATAAATAGTGAAACCTCCAGACCCTGTTGGCAATGTCAAAATAGGAGAAAACGTCAACCTCGTCTTCTATTTCTCAAAACTAACCTGACACTCCTCTATCACAAAAAACTCTGCATCCTTCTTAGTGATTCTAGTCATCGGCTCGACAATTCTTGAAAAATCTTGCATAAACTTCCTGTAGTAGCCTGCTAGACCCAAGAAACTTCTGATCTCTGCCACTGAACTCGGGGTCTTCCAAGATTCTACTACTGCGATCTTCTTCGAATCTAAAAAAATTATATCACCAGTCACAACATGTCCTAAGAACTCCACCTTGCCCTGGAAGAACTCACACTTGGATAGCTTTCCATATAGCTTATCCTTCCTCAGCACATCTAACACAATCCGTAAATGCTCCTCGTGCTCCTCTGGTGTCTTCGAGTATATGAGTATGTCATCGATGAACACCACCACGAACTTGTCAAGGTACTGGTGGAATACCTTGTTCATCAAATTCATAAATTACGCCGGGGCATTAGCCAACCCAAACGGCATAACCATGAACTCATACTGGCCATACCGAGTCCTAAAAGCAGTCTTCGGAATATCCTCCGGATTCACTTTTACCTAGTGGTAGCCTGATCTCAAGTTTATCTTGGAAAAAACCTGGGCGGCACTCAACTGATCGAATAGGTCATCAATCCGTGGCAACGGATATTTATTCTTGATAGTGAGATTATTCAATGCCCTATAATCTATGCACATGCACACCGATCTATCCTTCTTCGGTACAAACAATATCGAATCTTCCCACGGTGAAGAACTGGATCTGATAAATCCCTTATCCTGCAATTTATCCACTTGCTTCTTCAGCTCGACCAGATCGTTGTTGTTCACTCTATAGACATGCTGGGAAATTGGTTCTACATCTGGCACCAAGTCTATAAAGAATTCTAGATCTCGATCTTGCGACAATCCTGGCAATTCCTCAAGAAATACATCCAAGAACTCAGTTATCAAAGGATGTGACAACTCATTGTCTTCCACCATAGCTCCATATATAATGCTTTCTCTCTGCTCTATATCTCCTATAGCAAACTCAAACTCTGGCTCACCTGACGGGCTAAACAAAACTCTACCTCCTCTAAATCTATACTAGCATGGTGCCTAGTCAACCAATCTCCGGTGGGCTCAGTCTCCTCGACCATCATAGCAAATGTTACTACCCAATTCTAAAAAATAGGATTTTATTTTTTTATTTTTTGGTAAATTGTGTATAGATTATAAATAATTGTATTTATATTTAAATGCTACATGTATTTATTTTATTGGTTGTTTTAGGGTTTTGGCTAGTTTGGACCCATGTCAGACCCTAGTGGACCCATGTCAGACCCAACCAACACCTTTGTTAGACTTATTTATGGGTTTAAAATAAATATTATATTTTTATTTAGTTAGTTGGGTTGTTTTGGATTAGTTAGAGTGCATTTAGTAAACCCTAAACCTAAACCCAAGTTGGATGACTAATTAGGAGGGCATTTTAGTCTTTGTTATAAATGTATACCCTATTTCTATGTGTATGTCCGGCCCCCCTAACCCTAATTCCTTCATGACTGAACCCCCTATTCTCTCATTCTATTCTTCTTCTTCTTCACTCTTTTCTACATTCTCTTCTTCTTCCTTCTTCCTTCTTCCTTCTTTCTTCTTCCAATTTCTTCACCATTTCAAGTAAGTTCTTCACTTTCTTCTCTTCCCTCATCTACTTCTTCCATAGATGCAAACCCTAACCCTTTATTTTTCCCTAACCTAGGTGTATAGAGCCTAGACTTGATGTAGAGGCTTGGCTTGGAGGCTTGGAGGCTTGAGGGTGGTGATTTCTAAGGTTTTGGAGACTTTGGCCTTGGAATTCCAACTCCCAAGAGGTAAACCCTAACTTTCCTCTTAGTGGTTGCTTTAATATAGTGTAATTAGTAGTTTAGAACCTTCTTAGACCTTAGAGCTACCCATGGGAGAAAGTTAGAACTTGTTTGGTTGTGTTTGGAGACTTTAACATTAGATTTTGTGTCAATTTTGGGTGAAATCCGAGATTGACCCAATTTTGGGTGATGTCCTAGGTTAGACGGACCTAGGTAGACGTGCTTGGGTGTCTTAAGGGTAAGTACTTATCCCTGTTCGGATACGTGAGGTCTTGTCACAGAGATTTGGTCATTTCGGGCGATTTGGGGGTTTTTCGTCGCCGTGGGTTACGCATGCATGCAGGTTTTTGCCACGGACCTAGAATCGGAGAGTTAGCATTTTTTTCTAGGTTCTAGACATCGATTAGAACTTGTAGGTAAATTTTGGGTCAATTCTGAGTAGATTTGGTGTGCGTTTCATGAGGTATCGCGAACCGCACTCCACGTGTTCGTCGAAATGACCAAATGGCCATTTTGACTTAGTTTCTAGGTTTCGAGCTTGTGCGCGGGTTGGTTTAGCTTCGAGGAGTGTGTACTAGAGTTCTTGAGTTATATTATATATATATATATTTATTTATTTGTGTTTGGGTGGTTATGCGTGTGTTGGTGGGGTGTTGGTGTAGTTGTGTGTGTTTGAGTGTTATTGTGTCTGTTTATGTATAAGTGTGTGTGTATTTATATATATATATATATATATATATGAGTCTCTCTATATATATATATGTATATATATATATATATATATATATGTATGTATGAGTGTGTATATATATACATATGTGTGTTTATATATATATATATATATGTGTGTGTGTGTGTACCTATATGTGTATATGTGTATATATATATGTTTTTGTGTATATATATATATATGTATCTAAGTGTGTGTATATTTATATGTGTGTGTAGTGTGTATTAGAGAGGGAGATAGGGGCAGTAGCTAGCTGCAGCAATGGGCAACAAGGAGCAGCAGATAGGAGCATGCGCAGCAGCATTTGCAGCAAGGCAGCTACAGCAGCAGCAGCAAGGGCAGCGTAGCAGCAGCAGCAGCGTGGCACTAGCAGCGGCAGTTCGCACTAGCAGTTTAGAGGAGAGAGCTATATATATATATATATATATATATATATATATATATATATATATATATATATATATATATATATATATATATATATATAAACACATATGTATATATATAAACACATATGTATATATATATATATATATATGAGATGGGTATGGATATATATATATAGATATGTAGGTATATATATACATATGTTTATATATATATATATATATATATATATATATATATATATATATATATATATATATATATATATATGTGTGTGTGTTTGCCTAGATATATAGCTAGATATATATATATATGCATAGATAGTTAGCTAGTTAGTAGTGTTAGAGAGGGGTAAGTAGGATATCTTGATACCTTGAGATATCAAGGTATCTCAATACCTTGGGATACCCAAGGTATTGGGTATCGGGGCAAGGTATTGAGTATTTGCCTAGGATTGGGATTAGAGTTGGGTTTATATGTATAGGTATATATTTATATACGTGTTAGTGGGTTTATGCGGGGTGTATAGCTTAGGTTGAGGTATTGGATACCTAAGGTATCCCGGTATCTCAAGGAGGCGAGTTTGAGGGTTTAGTAGCTTAATGAGCTAGTTTTGACCTAGAATTTTAGGGACACCCTAGTTTAACCTAGCATTGACCATAATTGCCCCAGTTTGATCACAAAACTCAACGTTTGACCTAGTTTTGAACCAGAGTTAATTTTTTGGACCCCGAGTTGACATTTTGATCCAGATTTCATCGGTTTGACCCGTTCGACCAAGAATAACCCTAGAAGCTTATTTTTAGCTATTTTACATCAGTTTAACTCTTTAGAACCCCGTTTAACCTTACTTTTCGTTAATAGGTCCCTTGCGATGCCAGTCCGGATCTTGATCCTCACCAGTTGCTCAGGACGTCAGGCGAGTACCTACCTCTGATCGTTTCTATTTGATGATAGTGTATATATCACCGTTTCTATAACTGTAATACTTGATTCTGACATATTGTTTCATGAGCTGGTACTAGTTGGATCCCGTCCTGAGATGTTATCCCCCTTACCGTGTTCAGCGGGTACTCTATTACGTATATTTTATCATGTGCTTTCTGTGCTTTCGCCTTCATGTGCGCGAGTTATTTATCATATACGTAGCGTGTCATGGTTGGATCCAAGAGTATTAGTGGGGAAGGGAGTAGGAGTTGGTTATGTGATCAAAGCCAAACAATATTCATATGTATGTCGGTTATGCAACTTACGCATAACGGAGTTATCGTAGATTATTCATGTGCAACCTAAGCCGATCACATAACGAACTTGTGCTCAAGGCACTTAGCTAGTATTCCTATTTTCTCACATGCAGTTACTTCTCTACTACTTGTATTATTCTCCAGTTTTACATTGCAGTTACTTTATCAGTTCTGCCATATTTTTATTTTCCTGTGCA